>VZTJ01001488.1:1487443-1634619 GCA_013397795.1 Orthonyx spaldingii | reverse complement strand
GAGGAGAGGAGGGGAGAGGAGAGGAGAGGAGAGGAGAGGAGAGGATACATGTACATTTCCCAGGAAATCTCTCAGACCTGTTCCTTCTCTCCCTGACACCAACTTCATGCCCACCAGCACTGCACACCAGCAGTGTGAAATAAACCTTCCAAAATCTGACCTGACACAAATCACAGGATCTAATCCAAGCTGGCAGGCAGGATGAGCGACCTAGCCATGACATCAAGCAAATTTCTCACACCAAGATGAAGCTGGGGACTGAGTGATTCAAGCAGGAAACCCCACAGCAGGTCAAGCAGGTGCTTGTGTCTCGGATTTGCTCAGAACCAGAGAGGCCCTGGGTGTAGGATGGCTCCTGTCATTGCCCCTGCGGCCGCCAGCTGCCAATGGGGGTGCCACCATATCCACAGAAAGCCATGAATGTGTCTCAGTCACACATGTCCCCATTTTCCACTCTGCAGTGCAGATTAGTCTTGCACCCCATTGAGCACATTCTCCCTCTGGCTCCTGGCACATGTGGTGTGGCAGAGAGGAGTTCACACTTCAGGAGCATGTGAGAGGGACCACAACACCTGGTCTCACTGTTCTTCCCAGTCACTGTGTCACCCTGATGTCCCCTACAGGCTGCCACCACTTTAGCAACCCTGGCAAGATCACCCCTGGGGAAAGGGGATAGAGATGACGGGGGTATGCTGAGAGCACGTTTCGGGTGGCTTGGGTCCTTCAGTGGTGCTAATGTTTTTGTTACCTGCAACAATTCCAGCTGTTGGACTGTGTAACCCGGCACTGGGGCGGATCCTGTCCTGCCCACCCCTCCCCACAGCCCTGTAGGAGGAACACGGTCCCCTATTGTGGCTGGTGCTACCAGCACCAGCGAGTGAAGCCCCATACAGGAGGATTGTAGAATAACCTACTGGTGACCTGTATAATAATGTTGTCCTCCTCTGTGTCCCTGGGGGCTTTTTATCTCGTCTGATGGACAGGAGGATGCTGGTTTTATTATTCATGCAAGAATACCTCTCCCCTCCCTGTGTTACTGCTAACTCAAAGGAAATGTGGCTTGGAAGTAGATTTGTAAGCAGCAAGGAAGCCCCCTCTGTCTGCACAAGTGATGTTTCTGCTGGCTGATTGCCCTCACACAGCCCCAATGTCCTCAAGCCCTGGAGCAAAGAGGAGCTCCCTGAGTCCCACTCCTGCCCTTCCAGATCCCCCCGTGGTTCTCCTTGCCCACTGCCCGCTCACAGCACCTTTCCACACGATGCTGGGAACTGACAGGTCCCCACCCCGCTCCTCACACCCTTCAAAGGGATGCAGACTGCTCCCTGCTAATCACGCTCCAGCCGAGTTCACGGTGGGTTCATTATCGGCAGCGCTTTGGGGGAGCCGTGATTGGCAGCGCTAATAACACCGCGCCGCAGCCGCGGGACCCTGCGGGGCACGGGAAACCTCGCCGGGGTACAAAGAGGCTCTTCCTTGCTGAGGAATCGAGGAAAGGTGATGCAAAAAAAACCACCCCAATCCAGTGCATATCTCAGGCTGTCAAACTGACCTTCCCTCCTGGGATTTTTTTCCCCACTCCTGGAGGTGTAATTAGGCTTCAGAGCACACGCGGAATCACTGTACGTGACATCCACCCAAGGGCAGCAGAGGCAGCACGAGACGTTCTGCACTGAGTATCACTCACGGCTGGGTGAGAGGGGGCTTCAAGGAGGTGAGGCACAAACACAGGCCAAAGCCTCTTTATTTGTAAGATCATGTAAAAACCCATACGCTTCATAAACAGCTCCTGCCCTCAGAGATGTTTGCTACCAGGGAAGGAAGGGCCTGGGATGGCTTGGAGCTAAGGGTACACTGGTGTGAGCTGGAGGACCTGCTCCCCAGCTCCGCCCTCCATGAATGGGAAGAGCCACACAGCAGTGACACAATGCGGAAAACATTTGCCTTCCTATTTATTTTACAGGAGTTCTCCGGTTGGAAAGATTTCAGTAGCCTTGTGCTGCATGGTCAATCTTAGGAAAATAAAGATTTCTCTCTGGGATGTGAGGGCACTGACAGCACTTCTGATGGGATGCTGGAGTGCCTGATTAAGGATGGGATGGAAAAACAAAATACCAAATAGTGAGGCTGTACTTACACCACCAGACAAGCTGTGACTGTCTGAGAAAGAAGGACATGGGAAACCCTGGGAGATGCAGGATTGCTTCTGTCTGGAGAGTGTAGAAAGGATGGATCCAAACTCTTCTGGGAGAAGCACGGGGATAGCATGAGACACAATGGAAAAGTCTCATTAAATGTAAGGAAAAGGCTTCACAATGAGGGGTAGAAGAAAAAAAAACCCAGATGGGGTGATGTCCATTTTGGAGATATTCAGAACTTGCCTGGACAAGAGCAGGAGTAACATGATTTACATCCATAGTTAGCCTTAACTTCAAGCTGGCCCCACCTTGAGTGGAAGGTTGGTTTAGAGACCTCTGAATGTCTCTTCTGACCTCAGTTATCTCCAAATCTAAATTACCCTTCCATAATTAGGTCCATTCCCAGTGAGGAGTGTTGAACTTGTCCTGTGGAGACCTGATGAGACCGCTTAGACTCTGAGTTCCAATGTGGGACCAGTGCAGCCACCCATCACACATCCACCCATAGCATTTAGCACGGGAACGGGCAGCACCGGCATTTTTCAACTCTTGTTGATTAAAGCAACCTTTTCTGGGTAATTCCTTCTGCTGAAAGCTGCATGGTGCCTTTGTAAGTAGGAAGGTGATAGAAAACAAGGGGTTCACAGGAAGAACCTGGAGCCCAGCTCTGGGGCTGGCTGCGAATGGTACATGTGCAGAGCCTCCAGTGCATTCCAGCTGCTGTGCATGGATTCTGTTATGTGGAATTATTTCCTGCTATTCAGCCCTGTTCTGTATTCCACTCTGTTATTCCTAGCTGAAACCTCTCCCACCACCCTGCCATGGCACATCATTTGTGGCGCACTGGAGCAGCACCCAGAGAAGGTACAGACAGGTGGGTGGGTGACCTGAGTGGGACAGACAGAGCCAGTGGCTCCCTGGGGATCTACAGGATACCCAGGCTTGTACCTTGTGGCCTCTTTGAAGGCTGACAGGACACAGGGCTGCAACAACCAAACAGGATGTCCCAGCAGCCTGTGATGTGATATTTCACTTATCACATATATTATGATACATCCATACATATTTTACGTGGTGCACATCAAGGCTGGCACTCTTCAAGTCTGTTTGCAAAACCCAGCTGCCACCACTGACTACACTTAACCCCACACTCAAGAGCCAACAAACCCACCAGAGCAAGTCAGCCCATGCCATGTGAGCACATCAATAGCAAGAGTAGAGTGTTTAGTTTGCCTTTTCAACTTCGGGTTTCTGGAAGCAAAATCAAACCGCTCAGAGGTTTTTTTTCCCTCCTGAGACTCTGGTATCAGTGTCTGATAAGAGCTTTCCCGGCCATTACACAAGCAGGGCTGGACATGGGAATGCAGAATGAATAAATGACTTGGAGCGAAGCATTTTGATAACTGAGTTTTTCTAGCTTTCTGGCCTCTGCAAGAGCAAAATAAATTCCACAACACTGTCAGCAATTTCCCTTCCCTCACCCCTAGCTTTGGGCTACCTCAAATTCCTACCCTCATTGCTCAGAGAAGCTGTGTATGTCCCATCCCTGGAAGTGTTCCAGGTCAGGTTGGATGGGGCTTAGAGCAACCTGGTCTGGTGGAAGGTGTCCCTGCCCATGGCAGGGGGTTGGAACTAGGTGATCTTTAAGATTCCTTCCAACCCAAACCATTGTATGATTCTATGAATCTGTTCCAAAAGCACCCATTCTGTGCTGGCAGGAGCCACAGTCCCTGCCCCAGGCTTCTGTGGCAAATGTACACCAGTCCCTGCTCACAAGAAGCTCATTGCACAGATGCCTCACCCCATAAGTGCCCAGTGATGGGCTTCATGAGGCAAAACAGCACTGCACGTGTCCCCTCTGCCTTCTCCTGGAGGCTGTTGCTGCTCTCCCACCCTGTGTCACCTCTTGTCAGCCCTCTGTGACATCCAGAAAGATGCTCAGGAGAGGACAAGGTTTACTTTCACCAGGCTTGGGCTTGGCTGAGAGAAAATTTCCAGGCAGGGCATTGCATTTTGGGTTTTCTTTCGTCCCATATCCATGAGCATCCATGAAGCCTGGAGGGAGACAGGGAAGGGGCTGCTCTCTGTTCCCTGTGAATGAACCCTTTCCAAACCTGGAACACTCTGTGTTTCAAAGCAAGGCTGATTTAAAGCAGTGCTTTTGAACAAAGAAACAAATCTGAAAAACACCAATTTGAGATTTAGTTTTAATTAGTTGGAGATATAAACCCATGTCAGCTCTAGCAGTGAATCCTGTAATTAAACCACTCTGCCCTCAATCTCTCAGGTGAAGGTGGATGGAAATACAGATGGACTTAGAATTGGATATCAGGAATAGAGGTATGTCAGGATGCTTTCCCCTCCCCTTGGCATGCCACCTCCTTTGCTTAAAGGCTGCAGAAAAAGTGCCTTACAAGGTGATACTGAGACTCTTCTGAGCTTAACAGGCTCTATGCACAGCAAAAACCACCACCCAATTTGGTTTGATATGATGAGCTGGAGATATCGTGGGGCTGAAGCTGATAGTGAAGTGTGAGGATGTTCCTCCTGTCATCTAAAGGAGTCTGGCTTGTAGCAGGATATTTGGGATAGGCTTGCCTTTCCAGGGATGATTTCTAATTTTAGAACAGCTCTGAGGCTTGTTAATTTTCAGCCACTCTAATGAGCTGTCTCATCGTCTGTAACCATTTTCAGCTCAACTAACCTCTGCAACGGGAGAAATTAGCCTGATTTGGCTCATGGTGAACTCACAGTCTGCTAGACAGCCCTTTGCACCTCCTCATGGTAGCTGTCTGGGTGGCAGAGCCACCATCACAGTTGCTGGCACAAAGGGGGCAACAAAGAAGGTCTAAGGGCTGTAAGAGATGCTGAGGAAACTATCAGTGGGAGGAAGAAGTTGGTGGAGATGACCTACTCCCTCTTGTCAAGACAAGAATGACAGGACATCACAGAAAAATAACAGGAGCCAGGCTCAGGGCACACAAAAAGAGACTTTCCTTTGGGCAACACAGTAATGACCTTGCTGAAGGGTGCTCAGCAGGATTCAAGTTTAGCTGGCCCCAAGTGGAGACTGAACAAGGTCGCAGAAACAAAATCCCCCCAAGGTCGTTGAGTGCCATGGTGTGTGGTGATGGATGTCTGCAATGAAAACTGTTAACAACAGGGAAAATATGAGGAGGAGGAGGGAGTCTTGCCAGCCTAGATGCTGGCTCACTGACCACTCTGCAACATCCAACACTAAAAGGACTTGGGAGTGACCCTCTATGGATGTTCAAATGTGCCAGGCTTGGAAGTGGCAAGGGAGGCAGCACTGTTCATATCAACCCTCATGGCAGAGCTCAACCTTTGTGGCTTCATATGGTGCCCTTGTTTTGCTCTGGGAAGCATAGGTGTTTCCATTTTGGCAAGACAGAGAGGCAGGAGGTTGTGAGGCCGAACACATTAAATGTGGGCAAAAGTGAGAAATGGAACCAAAAGCTGCTATGAGAGAGACAGCTCCGTGGAGATCAGCACCAATGGCACTCACTGGTCAGCTGGATTCTCCTGGTTTAGTTGATTTTAGGGCCTCAGGTTCATTCCTGCAGCTTGAAAGGGCACCCTAATGAGTGGATTCCCTGGTGCTTCATAACATGTAAGCTCATGTGAAAGCCTTTCCTTAGTTAAAAGACGAATTCTCTCCTCATTCAGCTCACCCTTTTGGATGCAACTGATGGAGAGTTAATTATCTCATCCTTCTGTCAGGCCCCTCTGAAACCTGCTGGGGGATTTACTGGTTTCCAGGAGACACTCACAGAAGGCACAGGCACACACAGACACTCCCGGAGGCTCTCCTTCAGCCCTGCCAGCTCTCAGCTCAGCCCACTGCTCTCCTGACAAGACTCCATGCTCAGGCAGACAGGCTAACAGGTTGGAGGGCAGTGGGGGATAATTCAGTACACATGGGGACAACCCTAGATCTGCACCATACAAGGGTCCAGATCTTACCTGTTCCACAGATGGGTGAGGGTGGCCAGCTAAAATATGCAGATTGCTGGTTTCAAGCCTGCTACAGTGAGGTACATCTTTCCAGATGTGCCCAATTACCAAGACGTGTCAGTGACAGCACTTGGTTGGGGTCTGTGTTGAGTCCTCACAACACTTCCATTTCCACAACCCTGTGCCTACAAAAAGAAATTTTCTCCAAGCTCCCCCATACCTGTGTGAATCACAGATTCAGGCAGTCAAGGACTCCCGAGGTCCCTTCCAACCTGAATTACTCTGATTGTAAACTGATTTCTTTTAAATCACAGGCTTTTAATTAAATGCACATTTATGCCCATATGGACTCCAATAACCATTCATTTGTCCTCATATTTAGCCACCACCTCCAGAAAGAAAAACACAAGGAGGGGGTTGCTTCTAATCTGTCACTTTGTGGGTCTGACATCTTGCAATGGGCTCTCGTGATGCCCTTTTCCACTAGACTGGAGCTCCCTTAGCATGTTCACAGAGAGAAAATATCACACTCACCTGGCTATTCCAACCTCTCATTTCTTCCAGGAAACTAACCAGCCGCCAGTCCAAGAATTTCTGTGCTAAACACCATTTCTGCAATACTGTCATGTTTCCTTTCTTCCTCTTCAGCATCAACATTAGTAGCCAGCTACCCTAACACATTTTGCTGTTGTTGTATATAAGGAAAAATAAATGCACCTCCTACCCCTTCATTTAGACATCAAAGGTCACTGTAGCTGTTTCTGTCGCAACCTCAACTCACATCAGGAGCTGCTCACGCAGTTCCTTTCTACCAAACCCAGAAAACCCTGCATTTGGTGATTCACTGCCCCTTTCTGTAGGAACACTCTTATTTCTTTCTCCTTTGATGTTCAATTTTGCATTGGGCTGTCTTCTAACATATTTTTTTCAAGGGTGCTCTGCTTGCCAAGTGATCCCGACTGCCCTGTCTGATGAATTTGTCTTCAACATTTACCGTTTCATTACCCTTTCTGCCACTGGCAGCTTCTCCCCACAGGAGCTATTAGATCTGCTTCACTTAGGGAAATGCTGAGACTTAGTATTAAACCCTGAAAAATGGCACGAAGAAGAGCCCCATTTGTGGGTGACATCTTCCTGGGATCTGCCAGGTTTTAATTCACTTACCAGGTGCTTGGGGCCATATGGACTGCCCTGATTACCCAACAGCTCATCTGCCATCAGCAGACCTGTGGGCTCCACCATTTGGCCCAGGATTGATTCTGGGCATTGACCTATTGCTGGCTAGGGAGTCCCTTCCAAACATTTCTTCTACCTTCTGGAATGGAAAATCAGGATTAACCTAATTTGTTTCTCCCCAGATCTGGAAAGCTATTGCCTTCTTTTTCCGTGCTTTGGGGGAAAGGTGAGAAGACCACTGCTTCCTGGACCTCCATGAGCTTTTCATATTGCTCTGCTCATCTTTTCCTCAAATACCAGATTTTCAAACCTCCCCACGGTCCTTCAATTACGGGAACCTGCATGAAAATCAAGGGAAAATGGCCATTGATAGTTTTGGTTGCAGCAGAAGCCTTTAGGAGATGCAGGGTCCAGAGACCACCCAGAAAGAATCTGGAAGATAGCAAGGAAAGCCCTTGGCTTCCTTGCAGGAGGAAAGACCTTCCCCAAAAGGTAGCACCTCAAAGGCAGATGACCAGGGTTTAATGGGTGTTGCACTAGCAGATGACTGGGCATTGGAGGAGTTTATCATGGCCTTCAGGAACAGCAGTCAACATAGTGCTGAGGCACTTTATTAAGTGTCTGCCCCAACCTTTGCCTTCTGCCAGCAAACAAAGCCTGGGGAAGAGATTCCTGAGCTGAAATAGCCTATTTGGCTCTGGGAACTCAAGTGCCTAATAGGTCACTTGATAAACAGTAGTACGGTTTAGTCAACATGGATGAGAAGTCAAATGGATGAGAAGATGGCCCATTCAAAGATAGCCTACTCCTAATGAACAGTCACATCACTTTTCTCTTCTAAAAATTAGCCTATAGAAGCCCTTGCAATTGTGTATTTGGGATGCTGCAGGGTTTCTGGTCATTCCTGTTTCCAGTCCGACCAACAGCACAGTGAGAACATTAAATATTCTGACTCTGACCTGAAGAATGCCCACAGATCTGACTGGACAGGGCAGAAAAATAACCTGGGATCATGGCAACATATTGCCTTGTTTAAAGATGGTCTTTAAAATCAAGGAAGCCAAAGGGAAATGAATCAGATGAGGTGCTTAAAAACACCTTACAACAGCCAAGGATCTACCAGATCAACAGGACTGTTTTGTGTGGCTTCTGTGGATTAACCTTTTCTCCTTAAATTTAAATGATTCCAGTAAAGTGGCTGCAGCCAGACACAACTGAGGTAGTCTACTGTTTCCCCTGACTGATCACACAAGTCTCTTCATTTTCAAAACTCAGCTGGAAGCCCAGCTTGAAGCCCATGTGCCTCAGGCTTCAAAGGAGTGGCCAGCAGGGTGGGTACTAATTCCACATTACCACTACTCCATAGCAATTTCTCCATCTGCCCATTAATGTGTGTTGAAAAACCCATAGATAACAACACTTGTATCATTGGGTTGGAACAGGGGTAGCTCTGTTTTGTCCCGATGGCACGGATATGGTCATCGGTGGAGGATGATGCCCACCACCTCTCCCTCCGCTGGAATCCCAACAGCCACTGACCCAGCTGTTGACCCTGTCAATAGCTGAAAAGCCTTTCCAAAAGCAGCAAACCTCTCTCCTTTCATGTATTATTAAAATTCTCACTGGTTAATTTATTAGGGTACTTTGCACTGGGAAAAATGACCTCTTTGTTGACCCACTTAAACATGCTCCACTCCAACACAAAACTGTCAGAAGGGCGAAAGGGAGAGCTAGGGAAGTTGTGCGCAGACTGATGTCCTTTGTCTCAGTGAGACAGCTCCAGGATGGAAGTGCCGGGACTCCCTGGCACGAGAGCAAAGGGCTAGACACAAGCCTTCACAGACCAAACCACAAAGGAAACATTCAGCCCATACACCACATGGACACAGCCAGAGAAACAAGACTTCCTGGTCCCCCTTCCTAAGCAGTGCTCATCCCTCCCTGAACCTGTGCGTTGGGGAAGGAAACCTTGATTTCTCCCCATGTTGCCTCCTCTAACAACCTAAATGGAAAACATGATGAAGGGTGGTGGATGAACCCATCCACACGTGGTGGGATTTGCTCATGAGGCAGCAAAGGTGCATCCTGGCCATCCTCCAGTCAAAGGTATCCAGACCCCTACTCAGACTTGCCTCTTTCCTGCTCCCATGTTTCTCTAGCAAGAGAATCACTAGATTTGCTCCACAGAAATCCCTGATTCAAACTAACTCCTATGGGATGTGGAGGAGAAGGGCACTGCTGAACAAAAGCCAAACTGACAGCACAAACACCACTCGGCACCAAAAGTAGCTCTGTAAGTGAAACGAGCAGGATTAGCTGTCATTAGGTCTTGTTTTTCCATTAGTGTCATACAGATAAAGCTGCCCTCCTCCCAGAAAGGCAGCCTGCACAGTGCTCAGGCTCTACAGGACTCTCAGGGTATTAGAGAGGACACAAAAACTCCATTTGCTTTCCTCACCGAGAAAGCACCTGGAAAGTGCAGCAATGACAAAAAGACACCACAAGGTGCCTTTAAACCTTGAGGGGTTGGGAGCTCCATCCTGTGCCCTTCTCATTGCGCTGACTATCACACCAGGTTCCTGCTAGGGAGTATATTAATGCTCAAATACTTTTCTGTGGCTCATTCTCATGTGATGCTCTTTATCTCAAGCAAACAGACTGCCAAATAACTTTGATACTAAGGGAGTAAGCAAAGAAAAGTTCATGGGGGCACCTAAAAAGTATTCCAAATTTCACCCCTAAGGAAATGACCTGGAGGAAGGACCTGGGAGATGAACATGCAACACATTAACTCCTGCTTATTCTTAGTTTCATAAAGCTCATATATCCTGGGTGTCAGATTAGCTGAAATACACAGAATGGAAGTGAACAGAAGAAATTGCAGCAGAAGACTGAATGTAAGGTTGGGAGGTAGGAGTTTGCAAGATCTGATGCTGCAGCTGCCATTAATTTGTCAAAAACCCCTGGAGAAAGAGGTTTTTACCCTGTTGTGCCACCTTTTTCCAAGCATCAAATAAAGATTCAATCTCAGAAGGATGTTACAAAAAAATGACTGAACTGCCATCTGCAAAAATACTTTGGGGGTGGAAAGTGGAGTTATATGATGGCTGAGGAGTAATTTTTCTGCCTGCACCAGTTCTGCAAACCGAGAGGTAGAAAACAGCATGTGGGAACCTGAACCTGCAGCAAAGAGGGGTGGAAAGAGCAATAACTGATGAGTTTTATTGCAGGATGTGTTAATCATCCCTCTAGACGATGGACTGGGATGGGGGTGGAGGACTTGGCAGCTGGGATTTGAGATGTATTTGTAATGCTAACACACATCTGGGATCCATCCTGGAACAGGAACACCGTGTCTGGACCAGGCAAGCCAGAAGAAAATGTTCTTTGTGGCCAATCGTCATGAAGGACCTGACCTGCTGAGCCAAGTGTGGTCTTCAGAGGTGTCCCTCAAGCAATCCAAGGTCATGGACTACCACAGATACTTTCCAAAGGAAGCATGGAGTTTCTCTGAGTGATTTGCTCAGAAACTGTAAGGACTGTCTTGCATGGACTGCCAGGGAAAAGCAGGTCCAGCCCTCATTGTGAGCCCTTGTCCCCAAATTCTCTGGCAGGGCAGGCTGAGCTTGGTGATCTGGTGGCTCAGGTCTGTGCATAGTGAAGTTGAAAGATGTTTTCACCTCTGCTTTAGGGTGCTGCTCCTCCATCCCAGCATTGCTTAATTCAAATTTTCCCATTTATCTGACACACTGGTGTGTCTCTCCCACCAGTATAACTCCCCATATTTCAGTGCAGTTATCTCTGGCTCACAGCAGCGAGCAGGCGACCAAGGTGTGGGCACAGGCATGCAGGCATGCCATGGTCAGGGATTGCACCTGCAGGCGATAAAAGAGTCTCTGTGTTCCTGCATAGGCCCCCATTCACAAACTCCTTTGGAGGCATTTCATCTTCAGGAAGCAACATTAATGAAATATGGGACTTCTCTGGCTGTGCTGGAGAATGCATAGAGTAATGGCTTTTCTGCCCCAACTTGCATAGGCTGTTGAGTTTGGGAAAGAAAGATGGGGAGTCTACACTGGTATCTGATACCTCAGATTCCTTGGCTGGGTGTTTCCAAAGATATGTTTTTCCAAGGATATTCCCTGTGCTCTGCAAGAGTCTGAGAGAAGGCACTCCTTATTACATCACCTCCTGATGTGCAGGGGATCTCATGCTTTGCTTTTGCTGTGAACTTCCTGAGCTCCCTGTGCACCCCTGCACTCCAGTCCAGCCTGATGCCGCCCCACCAAGCTGCAGCAGCCCTGCTGCACATGGTTTGTGTTGACTCTATGGATGCCCCTTGTGAGCTCAAGTGGTTTCTGCAGCTGTGTAAATAGCAGTGAAGCCCATTGTGGATCCCTGACCTGTCTACACGTGGCTTCCTCACCCTCCCACCAGAAAGGATGAGCAATGAAGACCCTGCTGGGTTCTCCACCCTCAGCAAACACTGGAGACCAGTTGTCCTTCACAGCAAGGGCAGGCTCCATGTGTAGCCCAGGCACTCCTGATAACCACTCTTAGCATCCCAGGATGCAGAGGAAAGTCCAACACCAAGCCAACGCTGTCTCCTTGCTACAGCCAGCAAAATCAAGTGAGAGATTACAACAGCAGGAGTATAGAAGAATGAAGACTCTGAAGATCTGCCAGCAAGACCAGTCTGGGCTTCAAAAGTTGTATGATTATGTCTAGAGAAAAGGCTTAGTAGGGCTTTTTCCTATGGGAGAAAGCAGCCCCCCCCCCACACAGGTGAGTTAGGAGAGAAGATCTGAAGATCCCCTTAATGCTGCAGGTCTTCAGAGGGGTTTGAGTCAGGCAAAGCTCAGTTTCAGATAGAGTCACTAAGGAGAAGACAGGAGGGATGAGCCCAAAAAAGGATCATGAGACAGGCACCCATTGACCTCCATGAAGATTGGTCCTGTATTAGTAGTGAACAGGGTGGAGCCGGGTTAACAGCTGGCCTCGATTAGCTGGTCCCTGGGTACAGCCAAGGGGCCTTGGGGCCACCTCCTGTCTGCACTTAGCCAAACAAGACCAGGAAGTACCTAGACCCTATGAAACCTAGCACTCCTTCTGGCTTCATATGCCACAGGCACCTGGATTCCCTGTTCCTCACTTGGTATTCTTCTAGGATGGCACCTCCTGTATCACCATCAGGCTCAGGTGCCAGGATCCCAGGAAAATATCAATAAACTGCAGGAAATTCAGAAAAGAACAAAGCAAACTATTATCATGGAGTCAGAGAGACTGACTTTCTGAGCTCATGTGTTTAGCTTGGCTTAATGGCAGCTTAGCAGGGGCTTGGCAACTCAACCGTCTGCAAATATTTAAAGGGTGTAAACAACAAGGACAAGAGGGAAATCACTGAGGCAGTTTTACAGACTAGGATGAGCAGGAATGTAGGCAGTCACTCACTACCATTGCTAACTGGGGCTTGGGTCTCTCCACGTAAATTTACTGAAGCTCCCTCACCTTACAGCTGCTCTCCGGGTCTCTGTAGCACCTGTTGTGTCATGATGGGACTCAGAGAAGCAGACACAACCCCTTACACTGGGTCTAATATCTGTGGATGCCAACAAGGAGAAGGTTCTTGGATGCTGGTGCTCAGCAAGGCAAGCGCAAGTGGTATCAAACACCACCCAGTCCTGCTCCCAGAAGGTCTTCAGATTGCTCAATGAGCATACTTCCCCACCTACGCTCGGTTTTTCTCTTCTATCACCACCAGTCTCAAATCTAAAGTGCAGGGATGAGGGCTGATTTTTAGGTGAAACATTAGGACAGACATGGCAAGAAATGTTTTCCTAATTCATAATAATTCTGCAAAATTTTTTTCTGTTTGGTTGGAGAAAAACATCCTTTAATTTCCCTTCCAAGCTCCTGAAACAATTAATTTTCGCGTTTCATAACTATGTTTGCATTTTTCAGTTCAAAGTCATACTTATTTTCAAATTGGAAGGGTTAAAACAATAGCTCCAAATCAAAATATTTAATTTACAGTCAAAGGAAATACTTATCCATCTTTCAAGCTAACTTCTGTGGCTTCACAGAACTGTCAGGGAAACCCCCCAAACCAAGTCACCATGTCTCATATCTCATAAGGTGACTCCAAACTGTTTTGACTCCCCGGAGTGATGCTGCTAAACCCCAGACGAGGATATATCCCAGTAGGCACAAAAAAATTGCTTACGGAAGGGAAGATTCAAATTTAGAGTGGCTGTCTATCTATAAATAGTCTGCAGAACTAAAATACATTCCACTTCGGCTGGAAATGCCTTTTTGCCTCGTACTCATAAACACTCCTGCCTTTTATAGTTGAAGCAAATATTTGGTTTCTATAGTTATAACAGTGAGTACCCAGTGGTCTTTATTTTTAATCTGCACAGTGTTTGCATGAAAAGCAGGGCAGTGGTTTGTGGGGACCCCGGAGGAGTCTGGACCACAGGTGCATCATTAAAAATAAACCTGTGAACAACACAAAAAAGCCCTCCCTAAAGTATCCGAACGCAGAGAGGTTTGCTAGTAAACAGCATTTGGCTTTCAGATGCGGCTCTAAGTGCGCTGAGAGTGAAAAAGGCCAAGGATCCAGTGATTGCTAATATAATAATGAGGCTCTGTCCTACTAATCTGATGTTCTCAAAACACTTTGCAGGCATTAATCATCCTCCCAGCAGGGCACGGTGGGGATCATCACTCCAAGCACGTTACAGGGCCCAGGGCGGATGGGGGAGAGCCGTGTGCAGTCAGAAAGATCGCGGATGTCCAAGGAGGGGGTGGTCTGCATTGCTTTATGGATATATATATTTAAAAAGTCATGGCCACCTCCCTGCAACTTGCCTTCAAAGGGGTCTATTTATCTCTCTGACAGCAATACACAGGAAAGCCCTGTTATTCAGCGCTTCATAAATCAAACACCCATCCACCGGCATTATTGATGGAAGGAAAAGGAAATTAAAGGTGACCTGCTTGGCTTGGAGATCACAGGGTGCTTCCCCATCCACTTAGAATAATTTAAGGTGATTAAATCCTACCTGTAAGAACTAAACAGGCTTCACGTATTTTCAAGTCCCACCTCAGAGAGAATCTCAGGGTGGGATATTGGGTTTCCCAAGGGATGCCTGGAGATGATGGTGCAAACCCAATGCCTCCATCCCTTCAAGCACTGAGCTTGCAAACCCAGCCTTTTCCCTGGGCAGTGCTTTCCCTGGAAAACACTTGAATTCAGCTTATTTGCAAATCCACAGGTGTTTCATTTAACACAGTTCAATTGATTATCATGCTGGACATGCCAACAGGATGATAGGGCAGGAAGAGTAAAAGGTGAATAAGCCCAGTCTCAGTTTTAGCAGGGCTGGGCTCACACTGGCCAGCCAGAGACCTGATCCCCCTGCTCATGCTCAGGAATGAGGGCTACCTTAATGCCTCATCCTATATTGTCTTCAACCAGGAGAAACGACTCATACTTGCTGAGGTCTGCCTGGCACATTCCTGTGCCTGTTGCTGATGGGCTGATGGATGTCAATGTGTCAGACCGTTGTGTGAAACTGCATCCACCTGGGACAATTCTCCAGTTCAGCTGTTCTACCCAGCTACAGAAAGACAAGGAAAAGCTGCATGGAGAAAAAATACATCTGGAATCACAGGGATTTACTATGAGAGGGAGAATCTTTCAAATTGCTCTAAAGAGGCAAGTTTTTGCATTACTCATCCAGTCTTGACCTCCTGCTTTATTAGGGAAAGAGAGAGTTGAATTATCCCAGACCATGACTGACTGCACAGTGCTGGATGTGAAGAATGGATAACAATGGGGGTAAACAGCCAGTACAAGACCCAGCTTGTGGCAAGGGGCGGAAGACAGCCAAGCACATCCGCTCATAACAGGCAAGGAGCCACTGCTCTCTCCCCTGAATCCATCAGGAATGAACACAGATGTTCCAGGTGAGATTAAAACCCTTTCCCCAGCTTTCTGTTACTCACATAGCGCTCTGGGAAGAATTCAGCCAGCATTTTCTATCTCAGCAGAGGAAGGGTAGGCATCCCCCCCACCATGCCTCCTCCCAGACGTGGCTCTCAGCTCTTGCTTAACAGCAGAGCTGCTGCAAGAACCTCATTGCCCTGCTATGGGCAGGCTGCCTGCTGGCCACAGTGGGAAATCTCCAAAGGAGCTATGACAGCAGTGCATGGACCTGTTGGATGCCTAGAGCCAGGCTTTCAACTCTCAGTAGTTGCTTCTGCCAATTTACCAAAATTAAGGTGCCACAGAGATGCTTTCCTAAAAAGGAGAGGTAGCACCAGGTTCACCAGGGTGCTGCTGTGCAGCCTGGGGCACTTGTGCTCCTGGAATCTCTCCAGAGATGCCACCCCTTCCATGATGGCACAGAGCTTTGAAACCCTCTGAACACTGTGATTTGCCTCAGGAGCCGATGAGGCTCTGACACTCGCCCCTTTGTACATTGCTACCTGCAAGCAGCACATCTTTGGCTCCTCATCCCTCCCTTCTCTCCTCCATGGCATTACAATGCCTCGTGCTTGCTGTGTCAATGACTTCCAAACCCATGGCCGCTCCGCAATATTGATATTCTTGTATTTACCATCAGTCATCTCAGAGCTGCGTGGAAAAGGCCTACAGTAAATTGCTTCTGTGATTTAACTACTCCCTTGGATTCCCAGTGCATTTCCAAGCAGCAGTGGGAAAGCTGAACATCATTGCATCAACCCAGCACCGCTGTTTCAGAACCAAACCCTGAACCCCATCTCTGGCTGAGAAAATCCCAGCTTGCATCAGCTGTAAAATGTGATGTGTTTAGGGGTGCTGGGGGGAACAAGATGGCTTTGTGCTTGGCCCACAAGTGGCTCCAGGAATCCATGTTCCTGGCTTTGGGGGCAATTCTTATGTTGTGGTGGAAGAGATTTTGCCATCTGTAGGCTCACAGAAATGCAGAGTGGTTCTAGGATGGGACACTAAAGCCATTTGGGACTACAAAGCAAGACACGGCCTGTGTTTGTGACATGCAACAAACCCCATTTCAAACCCATTTCTTGCAAAAATTGCCCCATTTACCTCCTATGACTGCTCACAGCATCTCCCTGATTGTACAAAGCTGTCTTTTCCCACTCCGCATATCTCTGCACCCGTGTGCTCCCCAGGCAGGTTCCTACAGCAGCTGGGAAGCTCCTCCACAGAGGCCTGGAGTTATTTGGGCAAGAAGGTGAAAATACCAATGATTACAATCATTACTTCATCACGTGGCACCTTGCAGAGCATCCGGGAACCATCCAAGGCTGTACAAGAAGAGCACATGGGAACGGCACCCCAGGAAGGATCTGTTTGTGTTTGCTGTGCACAGCCTCAGAGGATGAATGAATAAAATGATTGTGGCTTTGCTGATCAAGGCTGGGTGAAAAGCTTGTTTAGGATGCCACACACGTGCAAGAACTGATGGCTTTTTTCAGAATCAGTCTCTTCTGGGCTTAGGTCAGGTGAGGTCCAGCAAGCACTCCCTACATGTTCCAGTCTCTCATATGTTCAAATATTTTATGCAATTTGAACAAATTCAAGGCAATTGATTTTCTTTTTTTTTTTTTTTTCCTTTTTCAAGAAAGGAATCATTTTACTAAAGAAGTTTAAAGTGAAGCTAGGAAGATGTGACTGCTCTTGGGGAGCTCTAGACCCTGAGATGGAGAAGGGGAGGGGCAACAGGATAGCAATGCCCTAATGAAGGGGTTGAAACAGCAGGAAGAATATATAGGTTCCATATCGAACAAGGTGTGATTTCAACAGCCAAACCTGCTTCAGCCTGGCCCAAGCCACCACTGCAGCAGAAATACAGATTTAGGGCTGGATCCTCATCTCAGACACCCAGGTTAACATACAAACAACCTCCACTGCTTTTAAGCTCTCCTGGATTTACATCTCAGAGAGGTTGCAAGAACTACCACAGTCACCAAAAGCTGCAGCCCCTTGGCATTCCTCCAGGTGCCACAACTTCCTTGCAACTTGACTCAGCCATAAGTGCTGAATACAAGAAAGCTGTGGCTTGACAGCAGCAATCTCCCACCTGGCAACTGGGTAAATTCCCTCTGTTTTCCTGAGGAAGATCTGAAAACCTGCTCAGATATGGGAGGTTTTGGTTTGGGGATGCTGAACACTCAGTGCTCAGTGCATCTCCCCAAGGACCACCTGGGATCTACTAGCCTAGGTCAAGGCCAAAGGCCCTCCAGCCTCTTTTTTACCCCCAAGGTGTGGCTGGTATTGCATGTCCCAGGGAAAGGTGTAGAAATTCCTAAAACTTTGCAATTGCTTGATTGTGGGAACAGCATCTCACTAAAATGCAGGCAGCACCAGAAACGGACAGCACGCAGGGCTTAGCAACCGCCTAACTGCAGCTGTGGCTGATGCGGAGAAATGGATCAGGTAACAATGCTCCCAAAGCTTTTTGTCTATATTTTAACATCATTAAAAGTGGATAATCTCCTCCTCCATAAAAGTGTTGCCTTCCTCTGGGAGCCTTTTGGCTGTTGTGTTGAGCCAAAGCAATCCAAAGGCTAGCTCTGTAGTCATCCAGGGGAGAGAAACAAATGTTGTCACAAAAAGTGACATTTTGGAAACTCAGCATGGGGTCTTCAGAGATGGGGCTGAGCTGCAGCAATGGTGCTGTGCCCCTAGAAAGCTGTCAGTGACTCATTAAAATGTAGTGACCTCTCTGGTGCTGGTGCCATGCAATCCCAGCAGGAAGGACGAACAAGTTATTTTCTTCTCTTTTCTTCTTTGTTATGAGTATTTTAGAAACTTAACAGCAAAACTTTTATCATTATTACTATTTTTCTTTCCTTTGCAAGAAATGCCTACTGCAGCAGATAAAGCCGGGAATCATCCTTAGCTCTTTGCCTGCTGTTATTTTGTCTTTTGTGTTTCTTATCTGCCAGCTCTCTGAGGACATGAAGAGGTCGGTTATAAGAAGTGCCCTTTTGTGTGAGCACCAGGCGTGGCAGGGAGAGACAAGAAAAAAACTCAGTTCTCGACTTCTGCACCCAGATCTCACCTTGCTCCCTTTTCTACTGATGGACTGCAGCAGCTTTAAGACAAGCAGGTAGCCAGGTGCTGCCACATACCCCCATGTGCCCATGCTAGAGTGTCAACATTGTCAACACCCCAATTATGACACTATTTCACCTGCTGGTTGCCTTCCCCGAGGTGCTGCCCTACTGCTGACCCAGTTTCACACCACTGGTGCCTGTGGAGTCACATCCTGCTCTCAGATACACAACACCCTCAGACTCTGTGAGACATCCCATCTCATCCTCTTTATTTCTCACCTCTTGCCAGGCACGTGCGAGTGACCCAGGGTTTCTCCCAGCCCTTCCCTTTCGCCAGTGCCCCCTTTCCTCCATCCCCATTGCCTCCCATGATGGACTTCAGATATTTTTGGTGCTGGGGGAAAGCAGGGGAGAGGAAAAGCCACTTCTGCTTTGTTTCAATACATTGCCATTGAGTGAGAAGGGAGGGCTGCAGTGGATGTGCCCTTGGGAACCAGCTGATCCATCCCCCTATCAAACTCGAGGGTCCCTATGGAGGAGCTGTCTAGTGAGGCCAGACAGCTCTTGTTATATTTAGGAAGAGCTTCCCCTCCTGTGTTGCCAATTCCATGCAGCAGGAAATCTTTTCTTGGATGTTTTATTAAAAAAAAAGAGCACAAAACAACAAAAAAATCACCTCATTTCCTGGAGTCTTCCTCTCTACCTCACTTCTTTCCATTTTCCCTGGTTTTTAGTGTTTGTTTCTAGGGCATGACACTCAGTAGCTTTCACTCTACGTCCAGCTCCAATCCTTGGATGCCAGCAAGGACCTCTATTGCACTCACAGCTGCTGCATGGGAGGAATCAAATGCCCTGAGCTACTTCCGGCACCTGGAAAACTGCTCCAGGGAGCATCCTCATGCAAGTCCTACTCCAAATGCCATTCAACATGTGACGCTATCCCATTGACTCTGGCCAGTGTTAGAACTGACCCTTGGGGCACAGCAGCAGCACGTGCAGGCTCCTCTTCCACATCCATATGCTCCATCCGGAAACATCAATTCTCTTTCTATAGGAAGGCAGGTTATCCTGGGGCAGAGGAAATGTTTCCTCTTCCCGGCAGGATGTTTGCAGTGAGCCCAGAGCGAGGTATGTATAGAAACCTCCTGATGCAGAGGTTTCAGTAAACACCTCCCAGCAAACAGCCTGGACCAATGTTAGATCTCTTGGAGCAGACAAGAGCCAGCCCCAGGGAAACAGCCAACACAAATCTAAAAACTCAATCCTACCCTTGCCAAAATCAGGCAGAGGGTCCCCTACTAACCACAGTGATCAATAAAGTTGGGAGAGATCCCTACGGGGAGCCCTCCATACCTGGAATGCCCTGAATTCAAGGAGATGGTGCCCGGGTCTGTCCAGAAGGGAATTTTTATTCTCCACTTCCACTGAATTTTCCTCTTGAGTAAGGAAAAGCAAAGTTTTAAAATTTTTAAAAAATAATTTTAAATTTTTCTGACCCCAGAAAATGATTTATCCAGAATTTCCCACTGCAGTCTGTTAATACAAATGAGATCTCAGCCTTTCATCTGGGTTAACGCATAATTCCTGATGCACAGAGCCTCAAGACAAGCCTCTTGTCCACGTGCAGGTACCTGGCTTCAGGGTTTGAAGACAAAACTTTAAAGAAAATCAGCCCTTAAGAAAAGTTTAGGGATTTGGGAATTTCAACCCCAAACATTGCATGAGGTCATTAGCTAAACCAGAGCTTCACCCTTTTGGTATTCAAATCACAGCCTCCAACACTGCTTGCATGAAGAGATAAAGTGGTGGCTGAGCAATAAGCTCTTCTGGATGCTGATAAACCCTCCCCTTTTAATTGCTTGATGTGATAGTAATTATTTCATTTGCCCCTATTTCCCTCTCAACGTGAATCCAGTCCCTGTGAGATCCAGCACGGTGCAGCTCTGCCACTCTTTCTCGCTTGTAATCTTCTGGAATGAAAACCAGGGAGTCAGAGGGGTAAACATGAGCTGTCCATATACTTCAACAAGGTTTGATACCTCAGGAAAAAGGAAGTAAACTAGATATTTTAGAAACTTTCTGCAACACAAATAAAAAATAAATGGATTTGCAAAATGTCAGGTGGGTTTTTGTGTGAGTAAACTATGCCTACGTCCTGTTGCCCTACTGTGGGACATGCCTGACTGGTGCACAGCTGGTTTTACCACTAATGATAGGTCAGTCCATCAAGGTTTATTTTGATTTTATGACCTTTACGAGAAAGTCTTGTGTAGCAATGATTAAAATAGCAACCGTCTCCTGTTTGTGCTGCAGTGAAACCATCTGACATCAACACAGAAACACCACCAAGATGGAAAACATCACCCTTCCTAACTCATCACATAAACACTGTTGG
Source organism: Orthonyx spaldingii (assembly GCA_013397795.1). Taxonomy (NCBI): domain Eukaryota; kingdom Metazoa; phylum Chordata; class Aves; order Passeriformes; family Orthonychidae; genus Orthonyx; species Orthonyx spaldingii. Next base: position 1,613,868 of record VZTJ01001488.1, on the reverse strand, counting down.
CTTAAACTCATCAAGCCACACAGGTGTTGGACTGACCCAGTGCTTCTAGATCCCCCCCCAAGTCCTGCCCATTCACGCAGGAGACCCAGCAGCATATTTTCCCACAGGGATTTGCAGGGCAGGGTTGGAGAGGATGTCTTCAATTGTGCCAGAAGTCTTCCAGAAGTGGTGTGATTATTCACTGCATCTCCACTTTCTGCTGAACCAGTCCCCAGGGTTGATCCTTTTCATTGTCAGCAGGGGAACTCAGACCCACCAACATCAGCAAAGCCATTCCTCCTGCACAAATCCTGTACCAGTCTCATCTGAGCATGGAGCACAGCAAGAGCGAATGGCTGGACTGTGGGAAGGGATGGAAACTTGCTTTGCTAGCCAGAATTTCTAATACCTTAATAATGATGATGATGATGATAATAATAATAATAATAATTTTCAGGCATCTGATATTCAGAAAGGACCAATCACCTCCCTAAGGAAAACAAGGTACCTCCTTGCACCAGTTTGGGACCTGCTACTCATTCCAACTACTGGCAGCTAAAAGCTGCAGTTGACCTACCTGCATTTCTGCTTTTCTTATTCTTTTTGTTGAAACATCCACATGAATGAAGTTTTTTTGTTTATGGAAAAATGACATCACTTGGGCTGAAGGAGACTTCCTGCTTTTCTTTATCTTACTATCTCATGACTGCTGTCTCTTTGTAATGTGCTCACTTCAGTATTTTGGGTTTTGCTACATCAGTGAGATCGGTCAAGGGGATGCGCAGGCACGAGTCTGAGGGCATGACAGCAACGCTATCTTCTTGGCTAAACTTTTTCCTTCTCATTGCTTCCCCCAGCCTACTGCTTTTGCCAAAACACACAAAATTAAGGGCAGAAGGTTGAAGGGGATATTTCAAAGATCTCAGCCCAGGTCCTACCCCAAATGACTCTCAACATAAGAAGCCATTCGTTCAATTCTGAGAACAGGTCCTGAGAACTTATAGAAAAATGTGAGAAATCCACAACCTCTTAGCAAACTGAGCAACCCTCTTTCCAAAGGCTTGGGCTAAAATCCTAGATTTTCAAGTCCTCCCAACTTCACACACAATCATTGCCTCCATCATGAAGACAAGCAGGTACCCAGCTCTAGAGGCAGACGAGCTGCTGAACGAAAGGAATTACAAAGGTAATTGGGGACACATTTCAACCTCAGAAAGGCTTTGGGTGCTTACGCAGTGCTAATGATAAGATAATTTAGAAATATTTCAACCTGACAACATAACATATCAGCTCTGGCTGCAATTTAGCCCATGTTATCAGGTTTTTCATTGCTTTTCCCTTGCTGTGATGGATTCCAAGCTTGTCGTTATTACAGCCATTACATCCTTGATTTTAATGGGGGGTGCTTGCAGCTGTCACAACAGGCTGAAAATATATTCTTTATGTCAGATAGCACAGGAGACATTTCCTCCTTGAGTCACTGACAGGTCACCTCCCCAAACCAATTAGCTAATTGTCTTGTATCACTCCCTGAAGAGCAAGAGAAATGAGTGACTTGCGAATGAACTCTGCCCATAGAAAACACTTGTTCTCTCTCTCCCTCCCTAATTTAAATTTTTTTTAAACCTTAATTTAATCTGTCAGCCATTCCAACAAACAAGGCAGTGTGCCTGTCCATTCCTTGCATACTGGCTCTGCCAGACCATTCTACTTTTTTTTACATGAAGGGGAATAAAAATAGTGTTTCTTTCCTAGTGTATATAGACAAGTCGCTGCAGCAAAGTGAGTCATTCACAATCATTGGGTCACGCTTGGGTCCTACTCCCAAATCTGCCATGGGCTCTTGCTGGCTTCAACCTGATCCTCGAGAGCTGTCGAGGCTCTTGCGTAGTGTAAGGACACACTCGTGTCTTCTCCAGCTTCAGTCAGCTGTGTTAGAAAGTGTTCCTTTACTTGGCAGAACTGATCCTCAGGCAAAGCCCCCTCTTGGCTGCTGGCTTCACCAGTGTACTGAGCTGTTGCTCTTATTTCTCTGAGCTCTGCAAAAGTGATGCAAGTAGGGGAAAATAAAGAAAAAAACATTAATTGCTCCTCACTGCATATATCAACTGAGTTGCATGTTGTATTTCAGAGAGGACAGAGGGGAGGTGTGGCTTTATGTACAGCAGCATGGGGAGAGGAGACCCATGCCCCTGGCAGAGACAGGGATGTGAGTGATCAGGAGAGACATGCTGGCGGCAGCACGCCCATTACAGGGGCAGCCATGGGGGCAGATTCTGAATGACAAACCCCTGTGTGCTGCTGAGCTGCACAAAGAAGCCCTGTGCCTGCCCAGCAACACCTTCCCTGCTGCTAGACGTTACTACAGTACTTAATTCAATTACGTTATCATGGCTGAAATGCTCCAAGAAAACGGAAATATATGTTGCTGTTATCACTAAATCATATCCTGACCTTCTACAGTCCCCTCTGACCCCATGTGAATCAGCAGTAAGACCCCTAAATCACCCCTGACCAACAGGATAGCCCTCTATGGGGAGATGACTGGCTCAGTCAGAGCAGGGGGTGCTTCTTATTTGGGTACTAATAACGCTTTCTTTCAAAGCATCTCCCATAAGGTCCTTATACACAAACTGGTGAAGTATGTGCTAGATAACTGTACAGGGAGGTGGGTCTTGCTGGGGTAAGACACAAATTTAAAACCCCACCAGGAAATACCATTTAAACATAAGGATCATTGTTTTCAACTGTGAGGATGGCCAAATAGTGGCACAGGCTGCTCAAAGACGTTGTGGAGATCCTAAGCAATCTGCACTTAGCGACCCTGCTATGAGACAGCGGGTTGAATGAGGTGATTTCCAGAGGTCTCTTCCAGCCTCACTGATTCTGGGCTCCAGTGGATGATTCCCTCTCTCACATATCCTACATCTTCCTTCCAAGCTGCTTGTCCCTTCTGTGCAGCTGCATCTTGAAGCTCAACACCCTCTCACCCTCTAACCCCCCAGCTCAACAGAGGAGTCGAGATCCTCAATGGGTCAGGTTTGGGAGGAACCAAATGAAAACAGCAGGTCATGAGCCAGCATGTCCCTTGTGAAAGCCAGGTATCCTGAAGGTACAAATTGAGCCTGATGCTTTGGCTCTGGCTTCTCCATAATAATAATCTGGGATAATCATGGTTTACCTGAAGCTTTGCCTTATGGGGATGTGAGAAGAATAAAAACAGTAAAGATTTTGATTTACTAAAGTACAACTCTAAAGAAGGGGTAGAAATATATCTCAGACAGACAGAGATGGTTAGGACAGAAATGTGACCTGCTCATTCATTTTTCAAGCATTGCTGGACTTGAAATAAAACCTGTAGCCACCACAGCAGAAACACTCCATAGAATGGCATTTTCTTTACTAGGTTTTTGAAGGAGTGGGAGGGACAATGAAACAAACTGACAGACAGCAAAACATCTTAAGGTCAGGAGGAAAATGAAAGCAGTGAGAACAAACAAGGAAAAGCCAGTCCTCACAATCCTAGAAATACTCCTAACAGCTACAGATTTTAATCCTTATTCAAGCTCACCCTAGAAAGGTTGAACTTGGCTTCCCACAGCACCCTGACCCCACTGGCAGTGACCCAGCTAGTCAACATTCAGGGGATGCTCATTAATCCAGCATCTGGAGGGTTAAGCACATTAGAAGAACCTGCCTCGGACACATCCCTAGCCACAGTCTCTTTTTTCCTTCAGAAAATGCTAAGTCACTCTTTAGCAAGAGGCCAGGCGAGAGGTTGCTTAGGAACTAAATTACTTCTCATTCTTAGACAGTGATTCTAGCTGGCACTCGGGGTGTGTGGAGCATTCAGCGAGGGGCCGGAGCGCTGAGAAAGCCACAAACAAAGGGCTGCAGGGTCATCCCAAAGACCAACATCAGCAGCAATCACTTCTCCCTGCTCCTCTAGACAACCACCCTGGGCTCTGGCAGGAAAACCCTGGGTTGGTTCCAAAACAGGAATCCTAAAAAGCAAGAGAAGTCTAAATTAGGAAGGTTTTAACAAAATATCGTAAGAGGTGGTGCACGAGCTCATATTCAGTGTCAGGGTTTCTGCTGGCACTGTGTTCAACGGGACGAAGGAGGGGTGCTTCAGGAGGAGCAACCTTTCATTGAAGATTTCAAAAATGCTTTCAAGACCCAGACAGCATGCAGCACACAAGGCTGTCAGCTGTGTCTCCAAGTCACTCACAAGAGCTGCCCTCTTTTAGGTAAAAATACTGCTGAAGAAGATTTTCCCCTAAATGCTTTTAGGAGAAGTTAAAAACCTCGTAGAGAGCAGAATCACCCCAGGGGAAGCAGCCACTATGGCAGCTTCTCAAACAGAAGTTGTGTCAATGAGGCTGTCCCATCCTCATGCCATCTGCCTGGGGGAAGCTATTTCAAGGGAATCATGTGAAGAAAGACTGCTGAGTCAACAGCTCGGACCAAATGAAGCAACAAAAACTGCAGCAAGAAGCCAAACTGTCAGATTTCCACTATGTGTGCTCTTGGAGAAAGGACTGGTTTGACTGAGCCATGCAGGAAAACTCGGAAGTGGCAAGGTAGGGATATGAGAAGTCAAAGTCCCTTTCTCCTCCTGCTGAGATAGTCCAGCAGCTTGTGTTGACAGCTCTATTCAAGATTTTACACCATTAGCGCTTGATGTAAAACATGCCCAGCCTGCAGACTTTGTAAGATAGCAAATCCCAGCAGTTCTCTAGGATATCCAGTCTCTGGATGCCCAGGAAAGGAAGTGAGGCTGAGCCAATGGATGAGTAGCTGATAAGGACCTCATTGGCAGGGAGCAGCCAGACATAAACTGTTGTTCCTCCATGATTTTCTAGGTGAGCATAACAGAGTTGGATGCCCATCTTCTGCCGGATTTCCCATCCATCCACAGAGATCCATTTAAAAATCAGTCTAAATCCATTATACTCCAAGATGACATCTTGCAGCCACTGAGATTGGACTGGCCCACGTCCTGTTAGATCTTCATGCTCAGGTTCAAGTTAGTCCCTTTTACCCCAGATGGGCTCTAGGAGATGGAGTTTCCCTAACACTTAAAACAAAAAACCCAAGGACCAAAATAGACATCTAACGATGCTTTCTGGGAAGGTTCTTCACAGATAGTTCTTCTCAGCACCATCAAAAATGATGGAGAGGATGAACACAAAGAGATAATCCCACTACAAAACCAAATAATTAGTTTTCAAGAGACTTGACACACTTGCCCCTGTATCCCTGAGCCCAGCAGACCAGCACAGAAGTCTACAACCTGGAGGGGACAAATCTTCATTGCAGGAACCACATTGACATCCTACATGGATGCAAGCAGAGTCTGTCACGAGAAGGTCAGGGCACCCAACCAGATCTTTTCATATGTCAGTTTCTGTACTATTTTATGCAATATCATGGCTGAGTTCAGGATGCAGCAGAGTTTGAGATTAAACATGATATGTCCTGCAAGCATCCTTTCCCATCCTGTAGAACACAGAGGTGGGGAGAAGCACACACTGAAGCAAAATTATTCCCTAATGGAAAAAACTGCAGCTTACCAACCTGAATGAGAAAGAGGCAAACTGGTCCTCTCTCCAGTACTCTCACTGCCTCCCTCCTGAATTCCTGTGGACCATGGATTCATGTGAGACCACCATTTTTTACCCCAGGGTAACCCAATGACCTCAGGTCAGTTCCACAGAAGGAACAAGAGAAACTGCAAGGTTCCCAGGACACAACCAACTGGCGTAGCTATAAACCAGCTCATGGGATGTCCTATTCTGGGCATGGCTAGTGTACATAAAGGCCCCAACTCTCCTCTCCCACATGTGGGTATCACAGCAGTCTCGTGGACAGAGCTGCCCAGACAGAGATGTGAGTTGCATGCCTGTAGTGTGATCAAGTCGAGATGAGTCAGTTTACTATTAAATTCTCATTTAGTGTCTTTGTATCAGCTCCCAGCCAGAAAATAAAATAACTGTCTAGAGAAAGAGCCCAAGGAGAATTCAGCTGGCTACAGCAGGTGCTTGAAACTCAGTGCAGTATGCCTGCTTGCAAACCCTTGTCTCCATCTTTATCTGGGTCACAGATTTTTTGGCCAAGGCAGAACAGATGTCAGGGACTAGCAGATGGAACAGCGGTTCGGCATCACTACCTTCCAGAGCAGTACCCACAGGCTCACTTCACTCAGGTCCACCACACCTTCTGGAGATGTAAGCAGGAACCCTCCAGGCTCCTGGGTGACATGGGTTGAACTTCACAAGGTGGTTTGATCAGTGAATGGTCTCCATGTTATAGTGAAAAAGTAAAGCCAGAAGGCGACCACCTTCCACTCTGTAAACCCTCTGCCCCTCTGAGAGGGCACTCATAATACTGTTTTTCTCCAAAATTGCTAAATCCTGTGGTTCCCTCTTTTGTCCTACAGTCCTCCTTCCTAGCAGCTGTCTCAGCATGCTTGGGAGTTTCATCTAATATATTTTTACATCCCCCATCCTGCTACCAGCCAAGCTTCACAGCTCCTCCTTGGGATGCTCCATCCCAGGGTAGACAAAGCCACATGCATTACTCCTCGTACATGCATTACTCCTCATACATGCATGGGGTGAGAGGGGATTTATTTCTCACCCTGTTGCCCCTGCACAAACCCAAGAAAAGGCATAGCACAGATTTGAGTCGGACTTCAGCACCTGCAACCAGCTTCATCAAAATGTGCTGTACCATTGTTTTCTCTTCAAGAACAATTCTGCCAATCTCAGTTCATGATGAAGGGTGGAAACCATCTGCCCAGACTTCCAAACTGTTCCCCAAACAACTCCCTTCCGTTTTGCCTGCCAAAGGCAGCTCACATCTGCAGAGCCGCATTTGCTGTGCTGACAGCCAGCATACCCACTCTGCTCCCCACAAAGGGCATGGGAAAAGGCAGCGGGGATGGTGCACAAAAATGTGCAGATGGGAACGTGGCAGGGGAAGGAGTGGGAGACTTTGACCTGCGATTTGTTTGCTCAGCATTTCATCTCTGGATGAAGCAATGTTTCATTTGTGGAGGGCAGGAGAGAGGAGCCTGTGTGCAAGAATAAATTGGGGATAGGGGGAGGGGGACAGCTCTTTGCTTCCCAGTTTCAAAGACCAGCAGCCAACTTTTCTTGCACCTTGTCCCTTTCTCCCCTCCAGTAATCAGGTCATGTGGCAAGAAAAGAGGACTCAGTGTGATACTGCAGCCCATTTCTTCATGCAGGGACTTCAGGGAGTCATGAAAAGAGAGGATGGATGGTCATGCTAGTGACAACAGCAGCTTAAGACAGGGGTTTTACACAAGGATTTGAAAGGCTCCCTAAGACTTTGCCACCTTTACACTCATTCATCCAGAGTAGGATGAGAACTTGCATCAGGCAGAAAAGATTTCCCTTTCTTGTATTTACTCAGCCCTGTGTCCATCTGAAAGGTATCACCCCTATCTTCCTCACATGATTCCCAAGCTCTCAGTTACATTTCAAAAAAAAAAAAAGAAAGGGAAAAAAAAATGCCGAACCACCACTCAACAAGCAATATACTACACAGACACATGTTTTTGTGCTCACTTGAGCTAAACCTCCTCCACAATTTTTCCTTTCGCCAAATGTTTCTGAGTGGGAGTGCTGGAAAAATAAACTCCCCTGGCATGGTGGGACACTGGCGAGTGGCCAGGCTGAGCTGAGTCCCGGGGGCTCATGGCCATGGGCAAACCCCTGGGAGCCCCTTCCCAGTCCACTCTGCAGCACAGGCTGTTGGCTGGGAGACATTTACTGGGAACAAGTGCCTATTGTCGCCCGTCAAGACTGAGAGGCAGCTCAGTGGGATAAAAATATAATAAAGTGGGATTTCACTCTTCCTTTTCATCCTCTTGGCTTTACTTTTACTCTCAAGTCTGCATAAAGCCCCGGCACTGGTCCTTCTGCCTGCCCTGCTTTTAAACCTAGATAGGCAGCTTTGAAATGACACCTTGAGAAAATTATTATCATTATCATCTCCAGAACAGGTCTCTCCTATTATTACTATTATTTTTCCCTTCTTTGCCTTGCAGCACTACTTCAGCCCACAGCAGGCTGGGGGGGTTTTGGGTAGAATAATGGGGAGGGTTGCAAGATTGAAGGTGGCAGGAAAAGTGTCATGTTTACTGGAATAAAGATCTGGGTAGTACCTGGTTTCCAAAGCACAGCTGAAGTAGTTCAAAGCAAGCATGTGTCAATGATTGCAAGGCCCAAATTGCCTCTTAGGAAGAAATCACGGGCAGCTCTGTTGGGGCATGCCTGCAGCTGATGCCCATCTGGTTTCTTTGGTGCCTTTGATTCCCCATGTGGGATAAATACACCAATTTCTCCAAGGCAACGGCTTCTGTGATCCTTGCATGACATTTGTTGCACATATGCCAATTAATAATAATAAATATGCTAGCACTATTGCTGAAAGGATACACAGAGCAATAAAAAACAAACAACACTTAGGAAGGACAAGGAGAATGAAAGACGGCAAAGGAATGCAGTAGCATGGAGTTAATGATCTGAGATCAAACTGGAGGAACTAATGGCCCCTTTTTCACAACCTAGTTAAGTGTATGAATATTGAAAACCTTCTTCAAAATCCTCCAGCAGGGAAACACACAGCAAGTCAAACAAGTGAAGAAAAAATTAGCAGCCACTTCCCCTAGAAAAACAGGGACATTGGTAGAAGCTGGTTCATAAATTTGCCACAAGGATTAAAAAACCCTATTATTTTCAATATCCTGCTCCAGGATGAAAGAGGGTCCTGAGCAGGCATGAAACCCCTGTGTGACTGCCACAGACTAAAACCACGGGAATTCTACTGAAAGTTTATTAAATATAAGATAAGTTTCATGTTACTGAGAGTGGCTTCTGGAAACAGGCGGTCAGAGTTCTGCCCAATCAGTCCCAGGGGGGTGGACTGATCTCAACCAATCTGAACAGCCTTCTCGCGTGTATGTAAATCTGCTAATAATTAAATAAATTCACTTAGCATTCTCTCAAGATTGCTGTGTCCCTTTGCTCTGCTTTCAGTTCAACAGCGACACCCCTGCATCCCCAGAGGCCAAATTCTACTCAGGCTCAGCAGCATCTGTTCCCTGCTTTTTTCCCCATGGCTCCCTCCCCAAGTGCCTGGGAACAGTGATGGTCAAAGACACCACAGCACCATATGCACCATGGAGCCATTTCAAGCCAGATGAGGAGCCCAAGCATGTATTGGTCAGTTTTACTTCCAGCAGACAAGGCTTTCCCCACTGTTAAAAATAAACCCATAAAGGCTAATTCAGCGTGCCACAACAAGTCGGATGAATCCATCCAAGTAGACTGGTACTGCCTGGTGTTTCATCCTCTGTATCCCTCAGTACTGAAGTTGGACGAGCCACACAGTTGAAGACCAGCTGCCATGTGCAGATTGTCACCCTGACCTTGCTTCAAACCATCTGCACTTTCAATCAGTCCTTCTTACAGCTGGTTCCTTTTATTTGTATGGTGTCTGTCATTAAACAAGCCTCATTAATGCAACAGGAAGATGAGGTTCACCTCAGTTTTGTTTAGTGCTGTGAACCAGCAAATCTTAGATTGCACGGGAGGAGGTGAGGTCTTTGGGAGCATCCTTGGGCCAATGTTACCCAAAGCATGGCCCAAGGAATCCCTGGGAGCAGGCGGAGTCTCCAGTTCATTTGGGGAAGATATTAAGAAGCTCATTTTGCCTTAGCACAAACATTCAAGTCAAGGTTGGATAGGGCTCTGAGCAACCTGGCCACAGCAGGGAGTTGGAACTAGATGATGTTTAAGGTTCCTTCCGACCCAAACCATTCTGTGATTCTTTGATACCATGAAGTATTGCTCTGACATTGATACTCATCTGTTGAAGATATTCCACCACTGGAGGTAAGTGCGGTGATTTCTACACAGAGTGAAAAGACAGATAACATGAAGGCTGGTCTCTGGGAAAGCTGATGCAGAAACCAGATTCACCAGACAGAAACATGCCACTGCTGCTTGGCTGGAAGCAATCAGAGTTGTGGGGTCTCTGGAGGCATCTCTGCTTTCCTGGGAAGGCCAATGTTTAAAAAATCAAAAAGCAGACACAGCAATTCTGAGCTCCCCAGGACTTTCTGAGCTTTTTTGGATAGTCTTCACTATGCAAATAGGACTTTCTGAACTTTTTTGGGTAATTTTCACTACATGAATAATTTTTGGCTGCAAACCTTTATGGTTACAGACCCAAACGCCCCCCGCAGTGTCTCCTACCGACTGTCTCGCCAGGCGAAGTCTCCCCAGAGCCGAGGCTTCTCCCACTCCTGGCTGCCTCCTGCAAGCTGCACGTGTACACCCCTTCCTCCATTTCATGCCTCTGACAACCGTTGTTGAGGCATACAAAACTAAATTGGTTTCTCACAACCACCTTCACTTGATCAAAGGATCATTCACAGGTCACAGCAATTAAAGACTTGGACCTGAAGCTTTGCTGAGGTGCAGGCTGAACTGACCCAAAAGCAATCAGCCTCATCTCCACTCCCAGCTTGTTGCAGCCATGTGGCACTTGCTAGATTCACTCTCTGACAGTTGAGATTTGGTTCAGTTTAGCAAATACAATAAGCCTGATGGAGATGCGGGATCTGTTCTACACATCCTTGTTATCCCCACGCCAAGAAAATGACTGGGAGTACCTGCTGCTTGTGATGCAGCTGAAAGCTCCAACGAGGTCCCTGAGAGCCCGTGCCACCACAAACCCTGTCCATGAGCTCCATTCATTCCATTGATGCTCACAGGACTCTCCTGCCCATTTAAAATATTCTTTTTAGATTGAGACCCCCACACAACACCACGCAGACTGCAGCTTCTCACACTGCCACCACGTACTTCACTGGCTGCTACAGAATAACTGAACGTATTTGAAAGCAGCAATTAAGCATTTCTGAAGTTTGGCAGCGGGATTTATGTCAGCTAGGAACTGAGAACTGGTTTCCCGAAGTTATCACTTGATTTATTTCAAGAAGAACAAAGGAGATTATAGAGGACACACAGGTTATGGAGAGCATGCTATGGGCAGAGCTGGACCACAATCCCAATATTGCCCTGGCACTTATACTCATCTATTGATGGTATTTGTCCAGCACTGGAGGGAAGTGTGGTGAATTCTATGCAAAATGGAAAAATGGAGCAACTTGAAGGTGGGTGAGCCATTCTCAGCTTAGAAGCAAATTCACACTTGCATGCAACAGGCAATAAACTCAATCTGCTAAGAAAAGCAAAGACAGGCTGTGTAAACTGAAAATGCCACTAGCAAACTCCAACCCTGAGGCCCATCTTGCTGGTCTTAAGCAAGTTTAAAAACAACAACTGAATTTTAAAACCTCATTTGTTTCAGTGCTTTAGGACCTGCCTTTTTATTGTGAAATGGTAGAAAAGGACAGAAAAATATAAAAACATAATCAGCCTTCCTTTTTTGTTTAATAACAGCCCCCAAACCACACAAAGTACTTGAAACTGATGAGATAACTGTCCTGATTTCAGAGGGGACGGGTGTGGGTGGCACCTCCCAGCACGGGAGGGGACGTTTGCATTGGCAGCCGAGGCAGAAAGCCTCCACACAACCTAGGGAAAAGGAAAAAAAAATGAAAGAAAGAAATAAAGAAAAAAAACCCACCCCGCAAATAAACAAAAGCATTCCTAATAAACTGGAAATGTCATACTACATCAGGGATCACAAGACTGAGCCCAGAAAGGTCCAAGTGGCAAGAACATGCTGTTAAAAACAGATGGGAAAAACAAGCCGGGAAAGGTTGAGACTGTGTTTCTAAACTTCTGTTCCCGACATGGCTTTTAGCTGGTGCTGGTGTGGCTGGGGAGACAGCAGGGTGAAATACCAGCTGTCTGCATCATCCCAGTAGTCTCTGTGGAAACCTTATAAGCAGGAGGATGGGGGAAAGAGTTTTACACTAAAATTCCTTATCAACAACTTTGGAAAAGTAGATTTTTCCAGCTTCCTAAGCGCAGGCTCGCCACATGTTGAGTCAGGTTAACAGTTGTGGTTTTTTTAAATTTTAGCCTTGGTTTTGTGGAGTCCTGCTTGGAATAGGATTTGGTCCTCACAGCATTGCAGTGTCCAGGCAGAGACTGAGGCTGGGTTTCTGGGATGCTCTGCAGCATGGGGATGGCTATGTCAGCCTTTCTGTGCTCATTCCTACTCATCTTAAGATGGACTTACAGAGGCAGCTCCACTGAGTGCCATAAAACCAGGTCCTCAGCGACCAAAATACAAGTCACAGGCTGTGAAAACGGGGGTCCTGCTGACAGCCCATTAAAGATTACATATTACATGAAAAGGAGAAAGGAAGACTAAAAAAAAATGGACAAATGCAGGTACCAGAATAGGCAGCCTGCAAAGAGCTGTGCAGAGGAAAACTCTGTACCTGCCACCTCCGTGCTCAGCCCATTGTCCCAAAAGTGACTGGAGATGAAGCTCCTGATGACAAACTCCTAAGATATACCAGACAGTACCAGCTATTCCCTGAGACTTTCAGAGGCCTTTCAATGCAACAAATAACAAGAGTTTATTGTTCTAGAGGATTTTTTTTTAATATAAAGCCTTCCCCCACTCCTGAGCACATGAAGACAGAGCTGGAGCCAACATAGCTCTGCGTGCACAGGGACCTGTTTGGGGTCCACACTCTTCAGAAGCATTCAAGCCAAGATCTGTTATTTGGAGAAAGAGGGTCTAGCCTAGAAGAACTCAAATACTTTTGAGCTCCAGCACCTGGAAGATCTCAAAAGTATTTGTAAATATTGGGGTTTGGCTCAAGTGCCTTTTTACGCAGGAGGAGCGTGGGGGAGAGAACACTTTCTGAAGCACAAACCAAATGCTATTCTGAAATTTAACAAGTTTGACTGATTTCCTTTATTATTTTGCATTCCTTCAGGCTTCAGGCTCCAGAAGATGCCTAAATATCCAAGTGCATAGGCTGTCAGCACAGCTTTTCCAGCCCAGCAGGAAGTAGGAGATATCTTCAGGGAGAGCCTATTTTTGGAGAGTTATCCAATTCCAAACTAAGCCTTCAAACTTTCTGTTGTTATTATTCGGATTAAGACAGTGGAATAGAAGAGCTGAGGCATTCCCACAGCAGATGACATCGCTCACACTCCTTGTTCTCAGTGATGAAAGAGGGGTTTTGTATGGATGCAGGACATGGCTGGAAATCCAGGGCTAAGGTCCTGGGGGTTGTTGAGGTCCTGAGCTGATACGTGGGCACCTTGACATTTGGATACAGTTGTGTTTAAATTTCAAAAACCAGTTCTTAATTCTGCACAACTTATCCTGTGTGAAGTCAAGATGGATGGAGAAGACTGTTTTCCCTTTTACCCAAAACACTCCAAGTGAAAAATACGTATATGATAAACAATGGAATTATAATAGCATTGCACACTACCCAACATGTCTGTAGAATCAGCAGCCAAGAGCAGGACACTCCAGAGCCCCCCTGCTGAACAACTAAATTACACTAAATTAATTGCAACATCCAGTCTTGGGGGTTTTTTTTCCCTTTTACAACTCCTATTTTATATGTTAAAAAACATTTAATAGCCATTCCTCAGCTTATTCCTTAAGATTAATAAGTCAAAACAAAAACACTAGGGAGTATGCAATAAAAAAAAATTACTAAAACCCCCTTGGCTGAATTTAATTTCTATTAGAATCCTTAGTCATGATGGAAATGTATTTATAACCACAAACCTCCACTAAATTATATTAACAGCCTCTAGCTATTGCGCTGATGACCGAAACAGCACAGTAAATTATTGTCTCACCATACAAAATTCTACACATTGCTATTACACCACGTTTTAGTACCAACCCCTCAAAAGCAGAGCAGATTTGTTCTTATTACCCAGCTGAGCTCACCCACCAGCACATACATGTGCCCTGCCATGTGTGTAGTCCCGAAACAGAGTAAATCCACTGATTTTGGCACAAACGCCCCGCCCAGCACACAACAACCACTCACCTTTTCCCCCTCCTTTCCCACGTCTGACTGACTTTCCGCTCATCAGGTTTTCCTGTCTGGCAGTTGGACTAAGTTATTAAACAGGCTGAATTCATTCCTAACCTTATCCGATGAACTTCAAGGCAAGGCACGTGCGAGTGAACTTGGCTCAGGAAACTGGGACTTTCTCAGCATGAGACTGCAGGGACTGAGCATGCTGGGATGCAGGTTAGAAATGGGAAGATGAAGGTGAGATGGAAGGATGTTGGTGTCTGGTTCCCAGCTCTGTGATAGACTTATTGCAAGCCCTGAAATATTCATTTAGTCCCTGCACACTGTAATTTCCTACTTATAAGGCACAGCCAGAAAAGATCCAATAGTCCGGTAAGCAACCTGGCAGCACAAGGGTGGAAAGGTTGGAAACCCACTGAGTGTCCAACCCCTTGTGCCAACTCCTTGCTCTGTTGAGATGTGCAAAGCTAAAATAGTTTGTGTTTACAACCCATCTCAGTGCTGTAATGCCAAACCCTGTAATATTCAGGGTAGGCATATGAGTAATAGTGAGAGTTCAAAGTGCAAGGGCCAAAGCTTGGGGGAAAGAAAATGAACTCAAGCCCAGGCCACACCACTGGGCTTTGGGGACAAAAAGGATAAAGGTGGGAAAATGGAAGAAGCAGATATGATAATATCCAGGAATATATACCGACCAGGAATGAATGTCCGAGTTACAACTTGAAGAGCCCCACAGCCACATTTCTGATCGTGCTTTGGTGTCTCGTTTTCCATCAAACCCGTATTTTGTTGGGGTTTTTTTTGGTTTGGTTTGGGCTTTTTTTTTGTTTTGAAATATATATAACAAGTTCAAAGTCTCCCACGCTTTGAAGGAAAGAAATCCAAGGTTTTGACCAGGCCCTTCCACACTGACAAAGGAGAGTTGAACCATGCCTAAATTGCAGCTGACTCAGCAGCAACACACATAGCAAAGGGAAACATGTAAACCCCAAACACGTCATTCTGGCTTCTCACCTTCCTCCGCAACCCCAGCTACGGTTGGTTAGTGGGAGGCTCCAGGTACAAAGAAATGCAAAGAACAGGCTTTAAAAGCTTCTTAATTACAAATGCAAATCTTGACACTTGTCCTTCCTGAGTGGTATTCAACAACTCAATTCTATCTGAAATTCCAAGCGTGTCAGAGCAGCAGGTCCACACTTCATCCCAAGGAGCCTTAACGACAACATTTAACAGCACTGAGTTGGTCATGGCAGACTCTTCCAAGAAGCAGGAGGGACAGAGAACAATCACCAACAGAACATTGTCAAACACCCCACTTAACCAAGAACTCATAAAAAAGCCTCATGAACATCCTACACATTGCACAGGACAGGATTTGCTTTATGTCCCTTTTTCAGTCCCAGACCAGAGCAATGCATGAGGCCCAAGATAAACACTCATTGTCAACTCCACTGTGAACATCTAATACACACTCCTGAGCACAGAGTATTTTGTGAAGCACCATCCATGACACCAACCTGTAAGATGCTCTGCCTTCTGCTGCACGTGAAGTGCCTTCAGTATTAAAAAACCCCAAACAAATAACCCTTGCAGGCAACCTTCTTCTCTACATGACTCTGTCTTCAAATCTAGCTCCTTGATGCACCTCCCTGTGACAGCACATGATACATCAGCCCATCTGCATGCCAGCTTGATCCTAAAAGTGTGTATTGATTGATTCCCAGTCGAAGCTTCAGCCAACATATTTTGCAAGTGTTTGAGACAATGGCCTGATCCCTTCAGACCTTCCCTCCCTTGGGTTGACTTTGAAGTGAGTGTAAGGCAGCAGCTGAAAATGGCTTTGGGAGCAACTCTGTGGATATGGAGCTGGATCTAGCTAGTCTTGGACCAATGCACACCCCGTTGCAGGTGGAAATGCTCTGAAAAGGAAAGAGGAGAGAGCCCTATCTCTTGGAAAGACCCATCCTCAACTGTTTGACTGTTTTAAACCTCAAAATAATGATTTTGTTCCTTTCCAGTGTTTTCTTCATGGCACCAACTTCTAAAATTGCAGATATTCACATTATTCATATCTCATCTACTTTATAATGTGCAAATTCAGAGTTGGTAGGAGGCAGCTTCTCCCCGTTGCACATCAACAGCGGAGGCAGAACTTGCTGAAGGATGAAGGAACAAAAAGATCTTACAAGCTTAAACATCTGTGACCTGTTCCCCTTCTGTATTTGATGCTGAGGGGTCAGACATATCTGGTCACCTCTCCTGAGCACAGATCTCGCCTCTCCAAGAGTGGGTTCCAAGATGGGATGGGATATCACTCACTTTGGTGATGCGCCAAATGCTTTGGGCCGCTTCCCAAAGAAGGACCCTGGATGCTCACATAAGAAATCCCACAAGCCAAGCTGAAATGCTGTCCCCCCTCTGCATGGACAGCAGCCCTGAGGACTTTTATCAGGGCACTTTCTCATTCACTTTCCTTGGAAGGTGGCTGTCCTTTGCTGCTTTGGAGGCTTGTTGTGTAAAGCTTTCCCAGGCTCCTAATCACTCTCATTACCCTTCTCCAAAGACGCTGGTGTCAGGGGTCCACCCACACACACATTGCTGCAGGATAAAGTCCTGATTGCTGGCAGGAAAACTTCCTGCTCCCTGTCCTGCCTCACTCCATGCACACAGAGGGCTCAGAGAAGGACCTGAACAGATAAGGCTCAATTAAAAACTCAACTGCCAATTTTGGAGCCTTTTGCAGACACCAGCCTACATCATTTTTTAGCATCTCCTGCTCAGGACAACTAAAAGGACCCCATACACTCCCTGTCACTCTCTACAGCCCATATCTTCTGCATCTCTTCTTTTTCTCCCTTCACTTATGTTATTCATTCCCCTCCCTCAAAGGCTTTAAGGAGCCACGATCACAGAGTGCTCACTGTCTGCATGGCTGCCTCTATGGATAACATAAGGCCATGCTGGAGGTAGCAGTGGGGCTCAGCCACCAGCTCCGCGCCCCTCTCTCCTGCCACCCTGGCCCTGCGCCCTGACCCCCGAAACAACGAGCCCTTCTATTCCCCACAGCCTGCTGGGAACTCCGGCGTGACATTACGTGTGGTGGACAGTGGGCGAGGCAGGCAGGGAACGCGAGACGGGGGGAGAACACAAGCCTCAAGTCATCGATTCTTCTTGGGTCGAAGCAAATGAGGTTTTCCCGGGAGCTTCCTATCTGGAGGGAATTATTTAGGAACAACACAGTGACCCAGAATCAAAGGAGCTGTGTGCAGTGTTGATGGCATGGAAGCAGAGCGGCTGTTTCATGCTGTCAATCAGCCAGAAGGGGCATTTACAGAGGGGCATTTATGGAACAGGCATGGAGAAGAAAAGGCTCTGGGGAGACCTCAGTACGGCCTTCCAGTACTTAAAGGGAGCTTATGAAAAAGAGGAAGAGTGAGCTCTTACACAGGCAGATAGTGATAGGAAAAGGGGGAAGAGTTCTAAACTAAAGGAGTTCTAAACTAAAAGAGGAGAGATTTAGATTAAATGTTACGAAGAAATTCTCTGCTGTGAGGGTGGTGACGCACTGGAACAGGCTGGTCAGAGAAGTTATGGATGCCCCATCCCTGGAAGTGTTCAAGGCCAAGTTGGATGAGGCTCTGAGCAACCTGGTTTAGTGGAAGATGTCCTGGTCCATGGCAGGGGGTTGGCACTAGGTGATCTTTAAGGTTGCTTCCAACCCAAACCACTGTGATTCTATGATTCTATGGCTTATTGTGTTTGCCCCTTCCCGTGCTGGATGGCTCTCAAACACAGCACCTGTGGGCAAGAAGTGTGAGAAGGATGGAGATCTGGAGTTCCTGAGGTGGCCTCTAGAGGAGTGGTAAGGGAGACTTTTAAATGGAGAGGCAGCTACCAAAACCCTGAGCTGAATTGCATAGCCAGCCTTCCCTTTTCCATGGGGCACTGTTTCAAGCCAAGAGCATCCAGGGAGCAGTAAAATCACATATTTCCTCCTTCAAATAAACAAAAAAAAGGCCAAAAGATCCTTAAATAATTATGTGGATGAAGATCTGAAGAACAGATCACTAGCAATGACTAATAACCCCATTAAGCATCGTTACTGACATTATTAGGAGATAAAAAAAAAAGCAGACAAACAAAAGCATCACCCAGTTCAACAGCAGCACACGGTACCAAACCCACCATGTATGTGCAACACAGCTCTTCAAAGCTGAAAGTTTAAAAGACACCTCAGTGTCACCAGTGGAGAGGGAAGAAATGAAGGCTTACTAGTCACTTTTGGAAGCAAGACAATCCCTGGTTGGATATTATGTTAAGTGGCCAGCAAGTGGATTTAGCAAGTCACCTTGCAACTTTTGGCAGCCACATGGAAGTCCATGGGCTTACTCTGAAAGTCAGCGAGGAACCAGAATGGGTGAAGCAGCAGCTGGGACCATCAGCAAAACTTAATCACTGAAAATCGATGACATTCAGGAGACCGCAAATTTTTGACTCAAAATGTTATTTCCATCTTACCATATGGATGCGGGACCTGGAACTCCACCAAAGAAATGTCTAAATGCCTTCCAAGGCAAACACCTTTGGAAAATACCAGGTTTAAGTAGAATAAGATGCATAACAAGTACTGAAATGCTATTAGGACAGTATCTTCGATCCAGAAGACATGATGGAAATAGTCTGGATGTGTCCAAAAGGTGTGGGGAAACAAAATAAAGAATAAATAATAATTAAAAAACACCCAACCAGAAGATATTTCAGTCAATAGATTTTCATTTCTGTCAATAGATTATTATTTCTGTCAACAGAGAGAACAAACACACAGCATTTAAAAATTCAGAGGCCATGTGAAAAGGAGTCTGGAGTAGGCAGAGACGGAAAAGCTTTTGAAGCAATGGAAAAGAAGAAGCAATCTGAACACTTAATACAGAAATGTCTAAGAGCTGTTCTCAGCTAGTCCTGCCTCAAAATCAGATTTAAACTATGAATAAAAGTGTCCCGTTTCTGGCCCAAGAGTGAACTTCCTACCCTGAACACACATCATTTTGGGGCGAGAATATTCACATTTGGATGGAGAAGTTCATTTCTAGGTATTAGTGTAATGCAGACAACCACACTGATGCAAGATTTCCCAGATCAGAACTTTCTCCAGGAAAACTGCACAAGAACTCAGAAAAAAATAGGAACCAAATATGAAAACACAAATCCAGAGATGAAATCAGCCCCCTCCCTTCTCCTCCCAGGTTGCTGGATCTAGTCCAGATTCATTGGAGAAACAGGCACCACTGGCTATCTTACACAGCAAGAAACATATGCTTCCAGCACTCAGATTTTCCTCCTGTCCTTTAAAGGCACAGCTTGCAGGCTAAAGACAGCTAAGAGCAATTTTTTTTGATCTAAGCTGTTTTTTACTTATTTACTATTATTGTAAAAAATTTTCTATTTAAACACAGCATGTATTTAAATTGCTGTATGACTGGATATGATTGATGACATATGTATGGTAGCACTGTGCAGGCTTGCATGCTGACCTTGAGGAAATCCTCTTTGTGCATTGCACGGTCGTGGCAGGCACACCTTGATGCAAGTGTGTTTGCCTGGCAGCATGCAAATAGTCTGTATCTCTTCTTAAGATCTCAGGTCTGTTTTCTGTGAATCCACACGCTGAATATTTGCTTTTTTTTGTCACTAATCCCAAATAAGAAAGAAAAGTGATCATAGAATTACAGAATATCCTGAGTTGGAAGGGCCCCACAGGGATCACTGAAGTCCAGCTCCTGGCCCTGCACAGCACCATCCCCAAGAGTCACACCATGTGCCCGAGAACATTGTCCAAACGCTTCTTGAACTCTGTCAGCCTTGGTGCTGTGACCACTTCCCTGGGGAGCCTGTTCCAGTGCCCAAACACCCTCTGGGTGAAGAAGCTTTTCCTAATATCCAAACTAAACTTTCTCTGACACAACTTCAGGCCATTCCCTTGGGCCCTGTCACTGGTCACCACAGAGATCAGTGCCTGCCCCTCTGGTTACATGGCAGTTAAAGACCACAATCAAGTCTCCCCTCAGTCTCCTCTTCTCGAGGCTGAATAGATCAAGTGCCCTCAGCCTCTCCTCATAAGGCTTCCCCTCCAGAGCCGTCACCATTTTCGCCGCCCTCCTCTGGACGCTCTCTAATAGCTTTGTATCTTTCATTTATTGTGGCACCCAAAACTGCCCCCAGCACTCCAGGTGAGGCCACCCCAGTGCAAAGCAGAGCGGGACAATCCCCTCCCTTTCCCAGCTGGTGATGCTGTGCCTGATGCACCCCAGGACAGGCCCTCCTGGCTGCCAGGGCACTGCTGTCTCATGTTCAATTTGCTGCAGACCAGGACGCCCAGGTCCCTTTCTGTGGCACTGCTCTCCAGTATCTCATTCCTCAGTCCGTCTGGACATCCAGGACTGCCCCATGCCAGGTGTAGAATCTGGTACTTTTCCTTGTTAAACTTCAAATGATTGGTGATTACCTAATTGGTCCAGATCTCTCTGTAGGACCTTGGAGGGAGTCAACAGCTTCTCCCGACTTACTATAATCAACAAACTTACTTAGTATCCGTTTGAGTCCTGCAGCCACTTAATTGTGTAAGTTGTTGAAGAACACTGGCCCTAAGACTGAGTCCTGCAGAACCCCACTAATGATCAGTCACCAGCCATGCTCTACACTGACTCCATCTATATAGCCTCCCATGTTCACTGCCAATTTGCTGCTGGTCTAACCCACGATAACCACATGGTAACCACAAAGCTGGTTTCACTTGGCAGCAAGGTGGAGAGGCTGCACAAAAAGGCAGCAAAAAGTCTTTCAGCTCTACTGCTGCTTTACAGATGCCCTGAAGTAAATCAAAGTCTCTCTTATTTCTTCCACCTCCTGAGATACATGTTGCCACTACCGTAAGGTGCTGAAAGATCCACCTATGCATTAGGATAGGAAAGGAAGATTTTAAGGACGTTAAAGGAGTACTGAAAGGAAGGGCCATTTATACTAAAAGCAGTAATTTCCAAACCCTTTGGATCAACTCATCTCAGAGAGACCTCTGATGACCTTGGCAGCCTCATCATCCAAATCCCTGACAGAAGTATTATGCACTTCTCTGGACCAGCTGCAGTTGTTTCCATAGCTTCACACATCCTCAGCAGCTTGCGAGTGGCTCGGTAGAAACCATAAAGGCAAGGTGAGTTTCCAGCTGTGGGAATGACCCTGAACACAAGTGCAGCCAAATCACTGACTTGCTCTGTGCCTCAGTTTCCTCATCAGACCATACCTTTCAGGACAGATGTTGTCTCCCCAAACACTCAGCACATTGAGCCCCAGTTGCCTCAGCTGCTACTGTAACACAGATAAATAATTTTTGTTCTGCCTTTGAGTCACTACTATGAATTATGTGCTTTGGTCTGGTAAACACTATTGCATCATGTCTTGCATCTGATATTGGCTAAAAGAAATAGGAGAAAAAAAATGGTTTCAGTATCACTTCTGCTCTCTTTCAAAGAGAAACTAAGCCGGCTTCCTTGCACGCTCTCCTTAAGTATTGTTTGTCTTTCTTAAGTTCAACCTGTGCTTTGTCACCACCAATCTTTTACATCCACTGTGGACTGCCAGGACCATTGGCCAGCTCTGAAGTTGCGACAGACAGCTGAGGATTCACTCAAGCTGTCTTAGCAAAGCCAAAGTACCAGGAAAACACACCAGTTTCACCCCCCACACAACACACGGACTCCTTACCTCTGTGGACATGTCCACCTCAATTGATGCAATGCCTCGGAAAACACGCGGGTTAGTCCTGACCAAACCAGTTTGGGTTTCAGCAGCTGAAGAGCTGCCCTAGCACGTGTGTTGGCAGAAAATAAAACAAAGATCATCCACCTTCACAGCGAGCTGGGCTACAACAGCTCTACTGCTTGTGAGATTGGTGGCTCCACATTGGGTTGGAGGTGCCTTGGGAGGTCTCTAGTCCAACCTTACATTTGAAGTGTCACTAGATCAGGTCAGCTGCAATTTTCTCTAGCCAAGTCTTGAAAACCTCCAAAGACTGAGACCCTGCAGCCTCTGTGGGAACCTGTTCCTCCATACCATGACCCTCTTAACAGAGGGACTTTCCTAAGACCCAACGTGAACCTCCAAAGCTGGGTTGTGGTTGTTGTGCCTTATTTTGTCACCTTCTACAATCAAGAACAGTTTGACTGCATCATTCCCACAACCATCCTCCAAGTATCCACACGTTACTAGATCACAATTATCGTGATGACAATACATCACCACCTGACCGTTTCCAGAAAATGCTACAGTGGGCAAAGACATGCAGCCCCACACTCAAACAAAATGACCCCAAAAGAAGGTTGTAGGGAAGAGGTCGTGTGTTTTGACTCATCAGCAATGATGCAGCAGAGAAACAAGTTAGAGAGCACGACCTTTGTGCAGCATTGCACAAGAGAGTTGATGTAGCAGGAGTGCTGGCAGGCAATGCCTTTGCTGGCAAAATGCACCCCCTAACCTGCAAAACCTTCTCTGGTGGAGCAAGTGTTCATCCCTCC
Organism: Orthonyx spaldingii; assembly: GCA_013397795.1. Taxonomy (NCBI): domain Eukaryota; kingdom Metazoa; phylum Chordata; class Aves; order Passeriformes; family Orthonychidae; genus Orthonyx; species Orthonyx spaldingii. The sequence continues at coordinate 1,591,287 of VZTJ01001488.1, read as the reverse complement.
TCTGAATCATGGGGCAGATGACAACAGCTAAAATATATGATGGTCTTTTTGGAATCAAGATGGGAGATTACATGGGAGGAGCAGGGTGCAGCAAGGCAGTTTGACAGATGGAATAAATACAAAGTCATGGAGTTCAGTGCTGTCAAAACTTTCTACAAAGAACTTGTCAGAGGACTTTCCTGAGTCCCATCAGGAGATCCAGGTGACATAATTGGTGCCCTTAAGCCTCTTAGCTATCCCTCCCTGTGTTCAGGCTCAAAATCCATAAATTCACCTAAACCAGTATTGGAAGGAACTTCTGGAGAATTTGTCAAATTTATTCCACTGCCTCAAAACAGATTCAGCTCTCTAAAGTGGAGTTAGGCCAACCTGCACTTCAGAACTGCCACAATGGAGACTCCAAGCCCATCCCAAACCATCTGTTCCACTGCTCCACTCCTCTGGCAATCAGAGGTTAGGAAGTTTTTCCTACACTTGTTTCCCTTGCTGCAGTTCAAGCTCAGCACTTCTTGGCCTCCAACTACTGGCCATGGAGAACAGTTTACTCCCTTCCCCTTCACGCTACCTTTGACATACTAAAGGATTGTTATTCCTTCTCTCAGCCCTCTCATCCCTAAAAAACCTAATTTCCTTCAGTCTTTCTGCTTCCTATATTTTTGCTCATTTTTGGTGCTTTTCTCTGGCGTCTCTGCAACTATTTCCTATTTTTGGTAGAGGGTAGAGCATCCCGAATGAGGCACAGCACAGCTGAGCATGCGAGTGACCGATTAAAACTTCTCAGAGAAAAGAAGAAAAAAAAGGAGATAATTTTGCACAATACCCATCTTTTGTACTTTGCTGCAGAATAAAGGGATGTTCTTTCTTCTCCCTCCTATAAAATTTCATCCCAGTCAGCACTGTGCCAAACTCCACCTGGCATCTCCACCATTTGACAGCCTATGATATCTCTGCACTAATGGTCCTACTTCAGTCCACATCCCACATTCTCATTTAAGGAGGACATCCTTAAAATATATTTTCAAGTGGGATATGAAGGATCTACTTCAGGAACCAAAAGAAGCCGTTCATCAAGGAGTTGCCCCTAGGAATAAGGCTGTGATCGGTAAATCAACCCTTTAACCTCTTCTTGCTTGTCCCATCGGAGAGGAGTAGCTCTTCCAATGACCTTGATTAAACTGCTTTTGCTTGATGTAAGAAAAACCATTGATGCACAAAGTCTAATCCAGATAAACCAGCTGGAAGGAAAAAAAAAACCCCAAAAGCACTACAGGACCGTAAAACCAGTACATAACGAGAAGCTTTTGTTTCAGTCAGAACTGCAGACATACATCTCAGCCAGACAGAAAATACTCTGACTTCATGGTACATAAATGAGCAGGCAGAGCGCACTGATCTAACGATAGGGAGCTGAGCTGCTCTACGACAGCACTTATTTTTCACAGTGCTTCCCTGCCAGACAGTCCACCCCCGAGCCCATCGTGCCGAGCAGTGGACAGACACAAAACACCGCTCTAAACCCATGTCTAACACAGGAGACAACAGACAGGCACGTCCAGAGGGAGAGGACCAGGAGACAGTGAGTCAGTATAGGACCAGCACAACATGCACTGGTCTCAGCTCGTTGGTCACACAACTAAAGCCGAGGGTTTTGTTTAGGGGTTGGGTTTTTTAAAAAATGTTTTTCATGTGTGTTTTAAGGAGGAGCCAGGAGGAGAATTAAAAGACGGTTCTGTGCTTTGTGGCTGCGGACAAGGAGACCCTTTCATGCATGAAAGTCAGAAGGGCAAAAGGTAGGGGCAGGCTTTTTAATAGGGTCTGTAGCAACAGGACATGGGACAATGGTTTTAGACTGAAAGAGGGTAGATTCAGACCAGATAAGAGGAAGAAAATTTTTTTAAAGTGGGGATGGTGGAACACTGGCACAGGTTGCCCAGAGAGGTGGTGGATGCTCCATCCCTGGAAATATACAAGGCCAGGCTGGATGGGGCTCTGAGGAACCTGGTCTAGTTGAAGATGTCCCTACTCATTGCCACGGGATTGGGCTAGATGAGTTCTGAATGTCTTTTGCAACCCAAACCATTCTATGAAGGCACAAAAAGTGTTTGTCTGAAAAAAAGCAATCAAGCAAGAGGATCAGGGATCTTGATGTCCCAGGCAGAACAGAGGTGAAAAGAGGTACCTCCACTACGTTTGACCTTCAATTGTTTGCTTAGCTTTTATTATCAATACTACAGTCACCAAACAGCCAAACTGCCCAGAGTCTACATGAACCCCTGCCTGCAGTTAAGAGGCTGAAAAAAGGTATACTTCGTCTCAACCTTTAAGCAGTCATTGTTTGATCATTTGAATGTCCCCCAACAGAAGAGAAACTCACAACATCACTATTTCCCGGAGTGCTGTACAAATAGATCCCACAATCTCACATAAGCACAATCCTCTGAAGTGAAACAGAGCAGGAATTGCTGTAAATGCGGATTAATGCTGCACAGATCAGGTGTGGAGAAGAATCTCCTTTCCCAACCACTCTGAGTAGAAGTTAGAGAGGAAATTTAGTACTTTCCTCTCTTGCCATAGATCTCCTAGAAAAATAAAAGCAAAACAAAACCAGGCTTATAAAAGCACAGCACTTCAAGGATAGCATTAGCAACACACCCATGTGCAGACACACACATTTGAAATGCACTTGCCAAAGAAAAAATAAATCTATCGTCTACCCTGTGTCAATACAGCCAGAGCAGGAACTTCAAACCCCATTAGCAGCATCCTGCAGCCTGAGATTTCTCCTTTGAGGTCTCAAAGCAGAATATAAACCGAAGGTATAAGGAAAGCGGCAAAGCCAGCGATTCAGCACCTTCCCTTTGAGGCTGTACAAAAGCCGGCGTAAACGGCATTTTGTGCACAAAAACCAAAGTCCAGCCATGTGGGTTTGTTGTAGATGAAGGCAGGTTTTACAGGAGGAGAGCTACCACCCTCAGGCTCTGTACCAGCAAGCTGTTCTGAACCACTCTCGAGGAGAACTTGATCAGCACAGCAACACCCTGAATGCACACCACAGCTACATAAATACAGTATCAATAATAATAATGTGTTAAAAAGCAAAGGGATGAGGCACCGCCAAGTGAGACACAGTCCAAGCTAAAGGCCAACGCCTTCAAATCCAGCCACTGATGCAGGAAGCTGGTGCAACTGGTGTGACTGGAAGGGAAGTCCCACTGACCACAGCGCCGGGACCGCTCCAGCACAGAGATCCCCTCGAGTGACATCTGCCAAGCATCGCTTCCTGCCCTGCGGAGGAGGCGTGGGAGGGCCGGGCACGGATCTCTGCATGGCCGCATTTCCTCTTAGGAGAATGAGGATGTTTTGAAAACATAGGTGGCTTGCAAAGCACTTCGGGATGTATGTGGATGAAAAGCACTCTTATGCACATCGATAATTAGCGCTAACCGCCAGCATGTCACACCCTCCATGCAGAGCATTTAGCAGATTTATTCAGCTCTTGCTGGAATGCCAGAGCACAAGCTGGATATTCAGACAGTGATGTGAGCGCCCTTTCATGGGGCAGATGCTGGGGAGCTAATGATGTTTGATGAGTTAAGGCCATCGGTGACTCAGGATCAGCAATTAGTTGATTTCTGCGGGAGGAAGGTGCTTTGCTCCATTAAGCTAAAAGCATCCTCCACAGTTCAGTATGCACAAAGTCATTCTGTCCACCTCCCACAAAGCCTGCCTACATTCATTAGGGGGTTGATATTTCCCACAGAAACACGCAGGTTTACCGTACTGGATTCCCTAGCAGTTCCATCCCACAGCCCTGTGCCAACCTGATATTCCCTCAAAGAGCATGAGGCACAAGGAAAGGATTGCCAAGAGCAACTGGACACACAGACTAAGGGAAAGGGATGTGGTACCACTGATGTCTGTGGGGCTGAACCCATTTTGGGCAAGGCTAATAATACTCTATTACAAATCAGACACACCCCGGTCCTGCTCTAGCCAGCAATACGGGACTAGAGACATCCATCTCCCTCTCAAGGGTAGGCAGTGATGCTTCCATCAATCAATAACAGGCACTGGGGAGACACCAGCTGCACTTGTTCTGCCTGCCATTCCCGAAATGCACGCAGGCAAAAGCAACAGGACGAAAGGATGATCTGGCTGGTGCCCCTCCAGGAAGGGAGAGCATCCAGCTCCCTCCCAGTCGCTGCACTCCAGTCAACCGAAGGCTGGCTGAGGCTGGTCATTGGTGTTAGGGAGTGGGACCCCTGACATCCTGAGGAGCGATGTGCCGAGTCATAGGACGGCAGCGCGTTTCTGAGCTCTAACGCTCGTGGCACATGGCAGGACTGTCAGGCAGAGGACGCAAAGAACAGTTATTTCTTTCAATGAGTGGGGAATGTGACAGAGCTGGCATTTGGACCCTCTTTTTACAACTTCTTTGAAGTGTTTGATCTCAGCCGCTAACGACACAAAGGCTATCGAAGCGCTACTGGTGCTATCTTCAAAGGGTTCGGACGTTCAATGATTAATAGGAACCGTGCGCGGGATGGGGGAGAGCGACTATTAGGGGAATATTGGGGGGAATCCAAGATGCCTTAGTACCTTTACTCTTTGGAACCCAGGTATTCCCAGCCTCCCCTCAAACACACGACTTCAAAGGCGGGGGTGTGACCGTCGCAGGTCCCGGGTGAGCCCGGCCACCGCGGGGCGCAGCCAGAACGGCCCCAGCGCGGAGTGTCCGCCGCAGCCGCGGCCGTCCCCGCCCACCCCAGCACCCCGGGGCAGGGGACAAGCCGGGGGCTCGGAGATGCTCCAACCCGCCTCCCCGGGCGGCGGGGAGCCACGAGCGTTCGTTCCCCGCCCGGGCAAGGGGCACCCCCGCCCAGCCGAGCCTCCGCGGCGCCGGCAGAGGCGGCGGCAGGTGCACCGGGGCTGGGAGCGGGGGAGCGGGGACGGAGGCGGCGGGGATGGATCCCGGGTTTCCCGGGGCCGGGGTGAGGATGAGATGGGGTGGGCTGAGACTTACGTATCTCCGTAACTTCTTCTCCGGTGGTGACTTTCGAAGCCAGCCCGAGCACACCACCTCGCCGCCGCTCATCGCGGCAGCCGGGCGCCGCCGGGCGCTGCCTCCCGGCGCTCAGCGCCGGCCTCGCCGGCCCATGGAGGGCGGGCGGGGGTGGGTGGGTGAGCGGAGGGAGGGATGGATGGATGGATGGATGGATGGATGGATGGATGGATGGATGGATGGATGGGTGGAGGGAGGGAGGGAAAAAGGGAGGGAGGGGTAGAAGGATGGATGGGGGGGCAGCGAGCGCCTCCCCCCGCCGCCGCGGCCGCTCGGCTGCGAGCGGGGAAGCAGGAAACTGGCTCCTTCCCGGCTCACCACGCCTCCGCCCGCCCGGCGCCCCGCCAGCCGTGTTAAAGACACAAACCCCGGGGGAGAGGGGCTGTCCGGCCCCGCGCCGCCCCCCAGGGGCTGCCACTCGTCCCAGTCCCCCCCGCATTCATACGGTGCCTACAGAGAAACTTTATCCATACTGCAGCAGGTGATCTCTAACAGCGCAACGTTTCTTTAAGTAAAAAGTACGGCTCTCCCCAAACCTCTTCCCTGTAAGGTTTCATTACCCCAGGACCCTTCCCCTCTCTTGATGGAAAAGGTCCTTCTCACCTCGGAAAGGCGAGGCTGGCTTTAGCCCGGCTGTGCTCAGGGGCTTGTGCCTGAGATGAAGGTGCCATAGGAAAACAAAGAGGTTGAGCAAGAAACAGCCAAACACCACTGATGCCAAAAACCCTCCTTGAGAAAAAAAACAGCAATAAAAAAACCACGAGGGGAATCAATAAAAGCTTCGTATTTTATTATTGATTTTTAAGTAATGGAGCAGTGGTCACTGAAAGGGGATTTGACTGCCATTGGAGTCTAACGCAGACAAGCCAGGTTTTGTATTACAGTGTATTATACCCTGGCTGAGATTCACTATCAACTTTCAGATCTAGAAACATTGTACATTTCAAAGCCTGATCCTCTCCTCCCCAGCTCAGGCACTAATAAAACGTCCCTCCACAGCCCTGTGAGTTATGCTCTAACCTTCCTTTCACTGCACCCTTTAAAGCAAAATTTGGGCATGGCACCCATAAAAAGCTGAGTCTTCTTAGCCCACGCTCACATGGAAAGCACAACCCATTTGCTAGGGATGGATTTCTAAGACCTGTCACTGTACAACAGCTCTGCCCCAAACCTGCTCGGGCACATTCAGTCATCACTGCCTCAGCTTCCCTGCCTGTCCAACCTCCGTGGGCAGGGATGGTCCCTCCTTACATGTTTGTGCTGTAGCTGGTGCAATAACAACTCCGTGCTGGCTGGATGTGCTACTGTATGTCAAACAACAACAACCTTTATATAATGCCGCTTGAGCACGAATCTTACATCACTTTAGAGCAGTAATTGCAACTTGCAGTGCCTCTGGGAGGTAGGAACAACACCTCTTTTCAAGATGGGGACAGCACAGTTAGGCCATATGTTGTTTATCATCTTTGTGAATGCATAAAGTAGGGGAATAACCCCTTACAGAACAAGTCAGTCATTTGTTAGGAATGTATTTTCTCAACAGCTTTGTCTTCCTGCCAGTGAAATGCAAAGGCTAAATAGGAAGATTTTTCTACCTTCTCGCTACCCAACAGAAGGGCTTGATTCTATTCCAGTGCTCGGCAATTTCTGCACAGACAGGCTATGGTCAGATCAGCTTGCCCATCTCTGCCACCACAGCCTGTGTGATGGGGCTGAGAGCAGGGGAGGATGGAGAGACCAGTTCTGTGCTGGCCTCAGCCAGCATCACCTTATTCAGTGTACTGGAACCTTATCAATTTACACTGCATGACAGCGAGAGTCTCACCTGCAAACTCTCCTGGGCTGGGGGCACTTTGTGCTTTTGTAGAGAAAACTGCATCCTGGTGACCTGCACTTGAGAGATCTTACCAAAACACACAGAAATTTCAGGGAGGCCGATGAGCTATTGGGGATTTAGAAAGACTCAGTCAAGAACAGATGATCATGATTAATACACAGGTAGCGTGCATACACTATTCCATGGTGTATGTTAATGATTCACAGGTTAGGAATTCACTCATCCTGACACCAATGCAAAGTGGTATCAGTTTGAATACCAGTTGCAGAGAACCCTGTCTGCATTTTATGTTAACAACTTCCACCACATGGAGTTGGAACACTTCATTTGGGTGATGGATGTTTAAAGAAATGCTCCATAATTATCATTGTGTGAATTGGAATGAATTATGCTACATGTTCTGTGACAGCCCTTGGTTTATTACCCTGCTCCCTTGCTGTACTATTCCTTCTCTCCGCTCATCCCCTATTCTGGAACACATTTACTGACTTGGTTATATCACAAGATATATCTAAACAGTGTCCAGAACACGAAGGTACCCCTGTGAATTCTTTTTTCCATGACTTTGGAGATGCCTGACACAAGTATCTCAGATTGCTGGGACTTTTGGATGGGAAATGGGTTGCATTTTCTGTACATTTAAATAGGCTGCCATCTCAGATGTGACATAGAATCATAGAATCATTAAAGTTGGTAAATGCCTCCAAGATCATCGAGTCCAACTGTAATATAAGCTCTGTGCAGAAAAATGCTTCAAACAAAGACACTGCACGTGAACGTGCCTCCCCAGTTCCACTGTGGCTGTATGCAGAGTGGGAGCAGTGAGTTAATTCTGGCATCAGGCTGCCAGATTACATATGATCCAATGCATGTAACATTACAACGCCTTATAATGCTGGCCCTCCTTAAAGCTTTTGGCCAGGAAGATGCACAAATACTACCCTCAATGCCCCTGGGAGTTAAAGACGATGTCTGTCATGAGCACAGCTCTGATTTGGCAGCGCTTGCACGTTCGTAACAGTTTTACCAACTTCAAGCTGTTCCTCCAACCGGCAGTGGAGAATGAACTCAGGCTGGCCCCAGCTGACTGCGTAAATCTCTGGAGTGTGAGCTAACAGCCAGCAGCCTTGGCGGAAAACTGTGTGAAAACCACATCCCTGTGTTGGAAAAACCCAACGAGGGAGTTATGTGAAGCCATCGAGAATCCATCTCTGCCAGCAGGAGCAACTGAAGGAGGAACAGCAGAATTAGCAGGCATAGCAAGGGAGAAGTTAAGAGATGCTATGAAGAAATAATATTCCTTGAACAAGGGTAAGGCTGAGAGAGAAATATTTTTCTAAGAAAAAGCCCTTGTACCGTCTTTAGCGTGCTGGGGTGCATGACAAAGTGACACTTTCTTCTGCAGAAACCTCTGGGGTTTTTAATTGTAACCTTCAGTGTAGTTTCTTATTCATGTCTGAAACCGAAATCTATGAAAAATCAGAACTTCTAAAAAAGAAACCACAATGTACACCGCTACTCCTTCCTGCTCCAAATTTATTCAAATGATCTGTGCCATCTGCTGGCAGACGGGAACGCTGCAGGCGGAGCAATTCCCCTCCTCGCTCCCAGTCGCTGGTGCAAGCAGTCCCGATGGATGGAGACACAGGGCATTTCCTGTGGATTAGGGACCAGCTGGCTGAAATGCTTCGGGCTACTTACCCCAGCCAGGCACAAATCCCTTGCAAATGCCCTGTACTGAGGTTAATATAAACCAAATCACGCTGCGGGGATGGCGGGGGTGGGGGGAAAAGGCTTGAAAAATCTGCTGTGCTGCTTGGTGCTCCTTGCCTGCTTTTAATTCTGAGCGAATGCTCAGTCTCCTGAGATCCAGCTCCACAACAATAGGACCTGACTTTATCTTCACGCAACAGTTCCTGCAGCAGAGCAGGATGGAAGCAGCTTTCTGATTTAATGAAGAATTTTCAAGGTTAAAAAAAAAAATCACCTCTTTCAAGAAGTCGAGTCTTTTCAAGCTTTCCACCCGCAATAGATGAGCACAGCAAGCCCCCCAGAACGACCGCAATTGAAGCCAAACCACAAGACACTCCTTTCCTTCTTGTGACAGACAGCAGCTCCAGTAGCACTGGCTGCTTTCCATGAGCACAGGGAATAGTGGCACAAGGTGCTTTGATCAGACAATGAGACAGTTTGAAGCATCTTCACTACAGTGTTGTGGCAAAGACAGGGGCATCAGAGCTCTGATGCCTTAATACAGGCTTGAAACAGAGAAAAGGGAGGAGATGACATGCAGGTCAGCAGTGTTCAAGGCACATAGGCTCCCCCTGGACTTGATGGTCCTACTTTGTCCTCTCTCTGTTAGAGATCCTGGCCAAAACCAGCACATCCCTTCCAGAATGGATACAGATCCCTGGGCAGCATAGGGAGGGGCCTGGGGTATTGAGTTGGACAGTGTCTGTGGATGTAGCTGGAGGACACTTCCAGTCCTCATACCTGAAGATTATTAAGATGTTTTCCTATTCCTATTCAGTCCGCACTGAAGCCCAGTCCTACTTCTTTCACCAAACTAGATAGTTAGAAATAACTTTGCCTGGAGCTGAGCTGGGAGAGAACACTACTGATGCATTTCTCAGTTTTGGACCCAGGTAGAGTTTCTTTGTGCCTGGTGATTACTTCTAGGATGGATGAGCTCCTCATGCAAAATCTCCTGCCTCATCCAGACACATTTTTGGCAGCTACCTTTACCTTCCCCTCCCCNACTGTTTTTACCCTGGAAAAGAAGGAAACTGGGAGTTTTCCCATTTTTTTTTCTCACCTCCTCAAAACAGAAAACCATTATACAACTGCTTGGTGGAAAGTGCACCAGGCAATGCTCCAGACACAGACACTATTCTGACATAAGCATAAAGGCCACTTCATCCTTGTTTTTCCCTGATAGACCAGCAGCTCGGTGTGGGAAGGACTCCCTCTACGGACACTATTTGGCACAATGGGGCTGTGACCGCAGCTGGACCCAGGGCAAGCAACCATAAAACAAATGATAATAAAACAGGCATAGAGAAATCTTCACGGGGCTCCCCTGCCTGCTTACCCAACCCCGGTGTACATCCTTAGGCATTACTTCAAGAGCAGATGGTGCTCTGTGGTAGAGCAAACGAGCAATTATCCTCCTGACACCCTGCAAGGCCTCCCCACATGCGACTGCAAGAAGTTACTTCACCCCAAGCTAAGAGCTGTTGTCTGGCTTTTCAGCATAATTGGATGTAATCAAGTTTAATTTGGTTGGTGCAGTAACTCTGAAGACTTTTGTAACTGGATTACTGTTGGCTCAACGGTCATGTGCCATTATATCTGCTGGCCAAAACAGAAGCCAGAATAAAAACAGATGCTTTCCCCCTACTCCTCCTTCCAGTGACACCCCTCCAGGATATGAGCTTGCCCTGTACAGCCAATATAATGAACTAAAAATTCTATTAGAAGAAGGAAGTCATTGCTGTTGTATTATGTCCAGGCCTCTTCTACAAAGTGTAAAATGCTTAGAATATGTGTCTCTACATTTGTTTACAATTGTTGACTGTGCACAGCTGAGAGCTAAAACTACTGGAACACAGACCTGCTATGCACATGAGCTTTCAGAATTATAAATCTTATTATTCTAACTACACAAGTAAGGAAGATGAGACCATGAGCAGGAGTGAGGGGCTGATGAGGATGGTCTCCCCCAGGTCCTATTTTCCACTGTACACCGCCATCTGAGAACATGGAATATACAAAATGCTGTGTTTATAGCAGACCTATAACTCTACTGCAAGTAATCTATAGGTGAGAAAGGGGCATCTGGTAAATGTAACAAAGCCAGCAGCACCAAGACCTTATTTTCAGACCCCCCAGCTGCTACCACTGTTAAGTCATGAAAGAAGCATGTGAAAGCCATCATGCTTTAGGTCAAATTTTGCAAATTCAAGAGCCTGTTGTCTTTTGTAATGCCCTTCAAATGCTGAGAGTTAAGACACACTGATATCCTCCTGACAGATGTTGAGGCCAGGCAAACAAATACTGAAATAGAGCACTTTTTTAACAGTGAAAATAATCACTGGAGCAGTGCGTGGAGGAGATACGCCCTTCTGGTTTCAAAGCAGTTTAGCCTATCTAGAGTGTACTACATTCCTGGTTGAGATGTCGATTGCATTTTAAACAGACATCTCCTAGAAGTCTAAAGTGTGAAGAGACTTCACTGAGATCAGAGCAAAAGCTGCTCTGCAGTTGCCAGTCCCAAATACTACACAGCAGCAATCCTCCCAGCTGAATGCTGTTAAGCTGTACTTGCAGGCATATGCATCTCTGGTTTTGGCCAGATGGCTATTTTAAGTTTCTAATGATCTGGGAAATGAACACTTCGTAATGTTCTATCTCGGAGGGTTTAGCACAAACTTTCTTCCTTTTATCCATGGCAGCGCTGTTACAGATGGTATTGGATCTCAATTAGGAACTGGAGTAACACACTGCTAAAAACATTGTGTTTTAGCATGTACTCCAAGGACATGGCAATATAATCCTGCCTGGCAAGTCATCCATCAAGTCCACTAATAAATAGGCTCGTGAAATTTGTTAAATACTTGAACCTTATACTTCCTAAATCACCATGAACACTAATAATTTATTAATGCCATTAGTAATAATGGAATTTGAAAGACTGCTTGAAGCCACTGTATAAACCAGGCCCTCGGATTTGATTTGTATGGTTATTCGAGTTTTGCAGGTGGCAAAGTTCAGCCGTGTAGGGTGATCTGGAAAAGCACCACCCATGGATATTTACAGAGAGGCACCTAGAGCACGCCTTTCCCAGCACTCCAGCTGCTGTGCGGAGCCCCATCTCGGCAGCTATGACGCCATGCACACGCTGCTGAGCCAGCCTGAAAGCATGTGGTGATTTATTTATACTAAACAACTGCAGAGGTCATTTCAAGTGCTTCACAGAGATGCCATCATGTGAGTCCAACCTGCCAAAAGGAGACCTCCTCAATTACAGTGATGACAGAATCTCTGCAGTAGGTAAGTGCTCACAGCTGGATCTCCAGGAACTGCAAACTGGCTACTGGTTGAGCACTGAGCTTCTGTAACTTCATGCACAAATGGGAGAAACCTGTTCTCAACTTGGACAGGGGACCCTGGAAATCGAACCCTGATCCTGACTCTTGCTTCCCTCCACAGCCTCTGGCTGTTACTGACCTGGAGCGTCCCAGCTGTGGGAACAGCCCTGGCAGCACCAACGCTGAGAGGTCAGTCAGCCTTTGAGTTGTCTGTGGTGGGAGTTCAGCTGTCTCCTGCTTGGATGTGCAGCATCTGGCCATGCATTCATCAATGGAGCAACAGCAAAGCTGAGGGACAAGCAGAAAACGGGAGACCTGTGTCTGAGACAAATTTGGATCACGCGCCTGCTTCACACAGCTTAACCACAGTACTGAGCACAGAGAACCCTGGATCTTCACAGTGCCATCAAGGATATTGCTCAAAAAATCACTTTGTAGGTACATAGAAGTATTACTAAAAACCATTGTGTCAATGAAGTGTAGTTATTTTCCACTGTGACTGCCTCTTTTGGAAGTCATGGGCAGATAGTAGGGAATAGTCCCATACTGAAAGTTAAATGTTTACATGATTTACCAAGGCCTCCTCCCAGACCACACTGATTTTTTTCTGAGCAGTTTGCATACTTTTTTGCCAAGAACCTGTATGATCAGTGACTTCCAAAAACTCTGAACTCCATTCTTTCAGCACAAGTATCAGTACATTAACCTGCTACAGACAGTAAGAAACACAGATATCAATGAAGAGCAAAGAGCAAGATCAAGCCTTGCAAAGAAAATTAAAAATCTACTCTGTTGGCTGCCTCAAATTATTCAGAAAAAAGAACAATTGTAAGAGTAATAAAAATAAACAGCAGGATTGCTATCTCTGAAAGGCCCCGGGACATACAGGGATAGATAAAAATCACTGAAGCACAGCCTAAGATCTTAGAAATGCCAAAAATGCGTTTGAAACCAGATCAGTTGCAAACATCCTGCCTTGCTTCTGGTGTGGCAGTGCACCCAAAGGCAGAGGGAAGTCTCATGGGCAGGCGCCAAGGAGGGATTTGGTTGATTTGGGTCAGTTCCATGCTTCTGCCACACATCCTCCATAACCTTGGGCAAGCAGATTAATTGCTCTGCGCCTCAATTTCCCGCAGTAAAATGATGTCAGCAATAAGAGCAACATGGATTCTAAAGTAATTTCATCTGTATTTCACTCACAATAGAGCCTACAATTTGTGATATAGCTGGTATATGACTTTTAAATGGCCACACAGTCTTGTCTCTCTTGCCCTTTATGTGAAAGCTCTCCCTTTACAGCATCTTTTCCGTACACCTTGTGCAGCAGACACTGAGGCACAGCAGCCATAAAACGACGGGAGCTGTAATTTCTTTGAACTCTGGGTCAGACTTGTTGTTAGCCAAGTCTGTAAGAACTCGGATAGTAAATTACATATGTCTCTTTATCTGCAGGATCATAAAATAAAACTTTACAGCCCATCTGAAGGTCATGGCTCTGCAACAAACAGTAAGACAAAACAATAAATTCACCCCCGAAACCACCATTTTTGTGGCTTCGGCAGCTTTGGTTAGATCTGAGGAAATTAGAACTCTGTCAATCTTTATACAAAGTCTTTCTTATGTCTCCTTTGGACCCATCTCTCATTTCTCCTTAAGTGTAAGGTAAAGGCTAAAACAACAGTCATAATGGCTGTTACTGGTTTCAGCAATAGCAAAGCCACATTTATCTCTATACACACATTTATCTCTATTTAATGGAAACAATGACAAAAGTGTTTCTTGGCAAATTAGTCCCCTTCACCCCCTGAAGAAAAACACATCTATAAGCTATTCCCAAAACAATCAACATTAGTCCAGCAAGCAAAACTGTACGTTACGTTTCCCATCAAAGTCTTGGCATTCCCTCAAACAAGTGATGCTTTATAAATTACAGCTACTACCAAATAAACCAGAGAGAGAATTGCTGAGCTGGGCACCTTGCTGCTTTCCCCTCAGGCCTGGGGGCCTGAATGCAGGTAATTCGGCTAAAATCCCTGTGCTGGTCTGCTGACTTTTAAACATTTGGCCCAGTGATGTATCTTTTTGTCTCTGCTTGTACAGAAGGTAGTACAACAGTCTGGGATCTGAACACTATCACAGTATCACAACATAAATCATAAGGGACAGAACAGCAATCTCTACTCCTAGCTTCCCAGTCTGCATTTGCTCTCCTGTGGATTTAAAAATGAGAAGACTGAAACATGGTGTTAGTTCTGCAGGTATTATTTTTTCAATTAAAAATAGAGTACTTTGGGATACTTTGGTTTTTTCACTTCAAAAATATCAGATAATCCCTGCACTTAATTTTTTAACGTGTAAGATCAGACGTTTTCCTTTAAACACTCTTCTGAGAGGTTGGCATTTAGTTATGCAAAGTTTATGGTGTAGCTCTTTTATCTCCCATCACTCTGTTCTAATGTTGCAAAGCTACCAATGCAGTAATCAATGACATTCATTCCTTCCTCTGAAGCTCAAAGTGATGACAAACTTGAAAAGAGGCAAGCACAGGCTGCTGAGGAACTGAAACTTCAAGAAATACCAAAATGATGCTAGCAAACACAGTGCTGGTCACCTGGGCTTGAGAGCTGACTGCTTATCACACTAAAAACACCCCAGTGTCAGCTACTGTGCTGCATGGTCAGCCTAAGAGGTGATTCCTGTGTGCAAAGAATAACAGCTTTTTATTTGAAGAAGTGTCACAGTTTTTATCTGGCTTCAGTCACTGTCAGGGTGCAGACTCTAAGAGAAGATGTAGCAAGGAAAGCTGCTTAAATTAAGAAAATCTTGGTGCATTTCCCTGCCTACACGTCCAAGAGAAATGAACTCCCTGTCCTCCAGATTAACTTCCGTTTCATTCTAGGAAGGGAGATTCAAAGGAAATACATGACATTCCACATGGAAATCCCAGAAAAACATGTCGCATTCCTTGGCAATACCAGTCCATGTTATATATACAGAGCATGAGGTGAACAATGCCAGCCTGGAGGGAAACAGTGGTTCCCACCCTTGCTGGGTACCCATAAATCAAGTTTCTCACAAGAATGCCAATTTCGGTATTAACCCTGAGCAGTATCATAATGCACAGGGCCCCGGTCTCTCCTCTCTCTCACCACTAGCAAAACTAGCACATGTTGAAGGTTGTTACCAAAACTAGACAATCTTTCCTTCCCCTTCTGAGCCATCTGGTTACCTCTCTTGGGACAACCCTGCTCAGCTCCTGCTTCTGCCAAATTACTGGGGGTAGTTTTCTTGAACTTTCAGACCCAAGGGAAACGTCCCCTTAGCTCAGTGGATACCCAGCTCATCAAGCACCTTGAAATGAACCAGGGCATGTAGAAAACTGGGGAGACTGCTCCTCATGGACACCTAGTTGGAAACACACAAAAAGCCACTCATGGTGCATCCTTGTTACTTCTTTCTTACTTTCATCTACCTATCTACAAATCAAAGGTTCAACCTTTACCTTCAGTCCTGCAACAACCTCTGAAAAGGGCAAAGACCAGAAGGTGGATTAGACCAGTTCTTTGTTCTTGCAGTGTCACCCTGACAGCCACTCTGCAAACCTGTTTGAGGCAGTTGTGTCTTTCCCTGTAACTTGTGACTCATGCCACATTAACCTAGAACCTTTTGACACCTTCCATGGTCTTCTTTTTTACATCTTGTTTTTCACCTGTTGCTGTTTAGCCCCACCTTGCCAATCAGATCTGGCATCTCACAGCAGGATCAAAAACCTCCCGCTGATGCCAAAAACCAACACAGGCAGCCCAGAGCTGCTGTTGGGGATTGATAGCAGAGTGGACAGGAGATATTTTGCCATCCCCCCACTCTGTTCTCAGAAGATGGGCTTCCAGTTCAGTCACTCTCATTTACAGCAACTGTAACAGAATCAGTGACTAAGGATCTCCATAAGGACACCTGCTCATTGCAAGGCATTTAGGAAACACGCTATGGATGAGACTGTTTGGCAGCTGTACTCTTTCCACATCTTTGTGCAGAGAAGTTATTCCAAAACATAAAGGCTAGCAATAACACCTAAGACAACATACTAAAGGAGATATGGTCCAAATGCAGGAATATACTTGTGTGTCTGATGTAGGAACTTCTCAGTGGTTTCAAAGGGAAGGCAGGTGCTTGAACCGTTTTGTGGAACCAGACTTGCCAACTCAGGGCTGTACTGGGAAATGCAAACCAGCAAACGCACAATTAACACCTGCCTAATCAAGTGGATGAAGGCGACATGAAAAAGTCTTCATATGCAGGAGATGTCTCAGTGCATGCAAGAGACCCCCCCCAAAGTAATGACCTCATGGTGATGTTGCTTGCATGATCATAACAGGTAAAAACCCCAGCCACGGAGCACACCGAGACATGGGAGGTGCCACATGACACAAACAGGTATTTTTAGATACTGCAGGTGCAGTACTACACAGCCTTACCATAGAGAACTGTGACTGCAGTATTACCAGGGCAATGCTAGTTGATTACTGTTTTTCAGTCTCTTCCATCTACTTGGAAAAGAAGTCTTCAGGGCTGTCCTGCAGCCGCTTCACGTCTTCTGTGCCAATTTACACAGGGTTCATCAGCAGTAAGGCCACTACCTTGTTTTTTCTCTTTATATACATTGTTTATGCTCCAGCTGTAGTGGGCTCCAGAGTAGCAAGCACTATGCAATTGATCATTTGCTGGATTGCTAAAATTTGGAAGGGAAGAAGGATGCTGTAAACCCTCAGTTCAAGTCCCAAATGTTTCCAGTTGCCTTAGGCAAGTCACTTGGTCTTCCCATAATACTGTCTTCAAAACAGAAACGAATATTTCTTTACCTGGCAGAGAAGCTGAGAGCATAAACCCATTAGAGACTGCCCAGGAGTTCAGATCCTATAGTGATAAGCAATTACTTAATACATAGCAATGCTTGGGAGCATCTGTTGGTTGTTTTGCAATATAGACCAAACTGCTTGGTCCGATGAGCGCATGAGAGATTTTCTCAATAACAACAACAGAAAAGCAAAGCAACAACAAAACCCCACCATGAACTGCAAGTTGGCTCTGGAGAGATGGATGAATGAACTCTCATCTAACTGAACGTTTCTGTCTGCTACGAATGTGTGCTCTCTTGGAGACAGAAAACAGATATCTTCTGCAGAAGTTGTGCAACTAATTTGGTTATACAGAAAACAAAACCTCTACCGAAGACACTGAAGGAAACTCTGATGCTGAGAGCTACAGTTTTATAACAGAAGAAGAAACTATACAACCCAGTGTACATCTTTATTGATGATTCACAAAATCAAACATCATTCACCAAACTCACTCCAGCAGTTCCAATATGACATTGTTCCTTGCTAGGTTTGGCTGATTTTTCCAAGGTAAACAATATTTGCTTTTAACTTGGAATGGGGAGAATCATGCTTTACATTAGCTATTTCATAACAGCAAGTGCATCACAGCCATGACAGTATTTTAGGTCACACTTCCTTATTAATATTTCACATAAAACCCCCTGCTGCCTTCCAACAACGCTTGTTCGGTACTTCCGCGGCTTGTACTGGTCTCATGAGAATCGTAACCCTTTAATTTAGTGGGATTTATTAATACTTCTGAAGTGCACTGAAGACACAAGCTGCTATCAAATTAACTGCCAGTGTCCTTCCATAATCTCACCAGAACATATATTATTTTCAATAACCCAGTATTAAATTGACCAAGAGTTTCATTGATATAAAAGTTATCTTGTTTTCCTACTAAAACACACTCAGTCATATCCTGGTATGTTACGTACACGTAGTCACACCAGCAGTTTTGTCTATGTGAGTCAACAGCTGAGCTACAGGAGACAGGAGTGAGAAAACCTGGGGAAAGGAATAACATCTTTGATATTGTCAACTCCCAAGATGTACTGCAGGTAGCGTTCAAACCCCATTCCGAAGCCTCCATGAGGAACTGATCCAAATTTTCGGAGGTCTAGATACCTGTAATTTAAACAGACAGTTACATTTGCAGCACGGTTATGCTGATGTCATTAAAGTGAGCTTTTTATCTAGGGTTTTGCTTTCCATCTTAATTACTTCCCTTTGACCCTAAGCACTGTGATTTCTGCCAATGAAGCCGGTGTTGGTCAGGGGTGTGAAGAAGCAAAATTGCATTAACAGAACCCCCAAATTTAAACCAGCATAGCTATGTTTTGCCTGTACACTACATGTTTTGTTTAGGAGCAAAAACTTACTTGGGTACGAAGAACAGCTTGAGCACCATAGCTCTGCTTGCATTGAAAACACCTTTGTAGTTTTACTATCTAAAATATTCCTAGCAGAGGCACAAACCCAGGTTCCTACAGAATCACAAAGCACTTTGACTACTGGAGATGAAGCTGTCTGCTTGGGCTTGTCTAGCCCTTGCCATGTTGGTGTGGAAATCTGCCCTGCAAATTCTTTCATTTTCTGTTTGCTTTTCAATAGCCTAAGTAATTTCATTACCAGTAATTTCTTCAGAAGCTTAAATAGGTCTTGCTGTCTGTCTGCTCAACATTCCTTCATTTTTTCTTTCTTTTAAGGTAATTATGATGGCTTTTTGCTACTTTTTCCCCCAATCACTCTTACAGACTGATTCATTTACTTCCACACTAAGCCAGAAAATAAAACTTGAACATATCTTCTTTAAAAATGAGATCTGGAACAAGACATTTTATTTTGCAGAACAGCACCTGTTGTGCCCAGAAAACTCAGAAAACGTTTGGAAGCAGATACTCCGAGTATATGGGTGCCAACAAGATTATGATGGTTCTTCTGTAGTTACCCACTTACCAGTTGGACTGTGGCTGATGTGATACTGTATTTGCAGCTATAAATTGTCACCAACGGCTTTATTTTAATAGAAGTGAAAAACATCTCAGTGGTTCTATTGATTTGTGGGGCCACTTCTAAGCTTGCTGAGGGCACAGAGTTATTCTTCTTTATATGAATGCACTAGCAGGGGATTGAGTGACTCCAGATGTATTACTTGCTTCTAAATCTTGGTGTATGAATATTTCATCATCCCAGTTAAAAAAAAATCAAGTGCACTTAAATATAAATGCATATCTTTTACTACTTATGCAGTGGAGTAGAGGGGGGGGACACTGTGAAAGAAATTAAGATTGGATTGATTGCAATAAATGGCTTCCCAAATTTTACATACTGTTAATGAACTCCAAGGAAATATTATATTTGTGTGCATATATACTTACATATGTATAAATATGTAAAATATACATTATGTATATTTGAGTGTACTTGCTTGGACATCAGAACTTTCTTGGCTTGAAGACTGCATTTTAACAGAGTGAAGACAAAGTAATGCCCATGATCACCCTTACTTGCAAAATAAAAGTACTCTCCCACAAATTCTACAGCTGCAAGATTGTCCTGTCACTCAGTTTGACAGTGTGCCTCTCATACCGTGAAATATTATTTTTCCTTATCGCTCATTAACAGTAGTTAAAATTTGGGAAACTATTTATTACACTCAATCTAATATTCAGCTTTTTTCTTCCCCAATGTCCTTCCCCTCCTCTCCACTGCCCAAACAGCAAAAAGAGAAGCAGAGCTTACTTATTCCCAGTAGCACTGACACACATAGGCAGTAGGCCTACAGCACAAGTTGAACAGCAGGCTCAAGAGTGGGACATGTGTTCTGATGACTGGGACCTAGTGCTTTTCTCTCTGTGCTGCTGGGTGTTAGATTGGCTCACGAAGGCTTGGTATGTGCACCCCACACCTTGTGATGAGGATTATCCTTAGGATATGAACACACAGGCTGTGCAACAGCGTGGTGGTCTTCATCTCTATCCACTTTACACAGAGTGCACTAAGAAGAACTTGTGTCTCTGCAAATACCCTGGGAACTGTCCCTGAGGAGCTCTGCTGTGCAGCTTTACAAGGGTTTGCAAGGAAGGTGAGGGGCAGACCTGGTGCTGAGGGTGGTGACTCGTGAAATAGGAAAGACCTCATAAATGTGAGGGATACGGGTGCTGGCCATGGCAGATCAGTCTGACCCAGCTCAGGAGATCTGAGCAGAACTGGCAAACCAGCTGGTAACTACTTTAGCTGTAACCAGGAATTACAAGTAACAGCACAAACTTTTCTGATGATGTTCATAAGCGCATCAGCCTGTGCAAAGGCAGTTGAGACTAAGCCCAGCATCTTCTCTCCCTTTTTACTGGCAAGAGAGTTTATAAAGTCATTGTAAGAAGATGAAATAACTCAGCTTCTTCCAGATGAACAATAATAATAAATTCTACCCTTACTTATCCAGGACTTTGATCTGTAGATCTCAAAGCACTTTGAGAAGCCATTTTGGCAAAAGGAGCGAAACAAAACCCATCAAAGTTAATGGAAAAAGTCCATTGAATTAAATGTACTGAGGATCAAGACTGTGAATCCTTTCTGATGACTGTGCTTAGAAGAAGCAGAAGAATTGAGAAATTTTCCATTCTTCACAGATGAAAGAAAAAGTAACTGCCTGCAGATGAAGAGAAAAATCCCTTTAGGCTGGAAAATGCTCCCTGAGGTTTTCCTTCATTCAGTAGTCTACAGACATTGGATGTTTCTCACCTCAAAAAGAGTTGTGAACTAGTCTAGCTTTTTTTGCTAGTAGCTCATACTTAAGAGGAGAGCTGAGCACTCCACTGGCAACTGGTGGACCGTGCAGCATTATTCCATAGAGGCAATAAGTTTCTGTGACCCCAGCTACCCCTGGTGTTCCTGTTCTGGACCTGAGGACTGGTAGGTCTTCAGAGATTTGAATCTTACTAAAGCATGTGCCGTAACAACATCCCCCAGCAATGAATCCCAGGAGCTTGTTATGTGCCATGTTAGAATAGCATTTCTGTTTATCCTTTTAAAGATCTATATTCTTTTATCATCATCACCATGAGTTCCCTGTGTTGCACAGCAAGGCACTATGAACAACACTGCTCTCCTAGTGACCATTCACAAACAGAATGTGTTCTTTTCAGTCTCTTTTCAAAACAAATATAATCTCAACCTTTTATGCAATCCCCTTGCTATATTGAAGCTTCTGTGGCCAGTTTGTAAAAAGTAAAGGCTGAAAGAACAAAGATACTATACCATGAGACTGAATATTCTACTGGGGATGGGTGTGTGTAAGAAAACCCCCCCTGACTTTCTGCCTGCCTCCATCTGGCCCAGCACAGCGCTCCAGTTTCTTCCTAAAAGAGGAGTAATAGGCCAAGGTGGCTGCCAAGGACAGTGATGGGTTACCTGTTTTCACTGGGCTCTGAAGCAGGTTAAAAGATCATGTGAATGTAGTCACTGGCCATGGGCTGCAAGCGGCTCACTCACCAGTGCTACTTTTCCCTAAGCCCAACTCCTCCTTTTTACCCTGCCACACAAGGACCCAACAGAACACTCTGACATTCAAGCTTCAAAGAATATTAAAAGTTAAATGCTCAACACAGCTCAATCTTCTTCATCCAGAGCAGGGCCAAAACAATACAGTAACATCCACTTGAAGAGAGCACACAACACCTGCTCTGCTACTGGGTACTTTCACTGGTGTTACACCAGAAGATCAAAAAGGTACCTGGACTGTGAAGGGTTCAGTATGAGACAACTGTCTCCACCAAAGCACATGGTGATAATCAGAGTAAGGAAAGTGGTGCCTTACATGTAGGAAGACTCTGAAACTCTACTCATGTGGATGGTTGTGGGAACACATTGTTTATTACAAAGTACCTGCTTTGTTACTTTTAAGATGGCCCTTGGAGGCTGCAAACAGGATCAAGTCCCCAGATTACAAGGCCATATACTTAATACTCCCTGGTCACAGAGAAATCAAGTGAATTCCCAGAGTACTTTCATCACTCAATTTTCCCACCTCATTTCCACAGACCATTCAGTTTAGCCAAGATCATTGTCTACAGCTCTGAGCTATTTTCCATCTACAATTCAAAGGAAAAAGTGTGAAAATAAGATAACTACAAAATCAAGCAAAATACTACTCCAACTCATATTCTACATGGAAAGAAAGCTGCACAACAGGAAAGATGTAGTGTAATGAAGAAGACTTACAGAGTTTGATCATGTCACTTTATCTATTTTTTGAAAAACTTCCTAAAAGGTAGGAATGGCAAGAAGAAGAGCAGTATTTCAGATCATCAGTTACCTCTGTCCTACAATTCTCCCATAAACAAGGCAATCCTGAAACTGTCCTAGAAACCATTAGACCCCACAACATGCTCTTGCTTAGTGGGGGGAAGAAAACAGGTAGAATCAGATATGGCAATGGTTAAGGAACTTCAAAAAGGATCACATTCAAAAGTCAGCAAATATTATATTTAAAAAGGAATGACTCAACTCTTCTTCCAGGAGTTTGTGAGCCAGCTTTGGATACTCAATTCAATCACTAAATTGGAGGAGATTAATTTTAGTCTCTCCTGCCACCTCCACTGAAAGATGGATGCTGGCAAACCACCTACCTGTATTCTGGCAGATTTCGGACTGCAGTCCAGAAGCATCCAGAATTACTACTATCCTGCACCTTCCTAGGACACCAGAGCCTGCTATGGCAGGGGGTAACAACAGCTTTAATCTTCTCTGGGAAGTTACATTGTCTGTGATGGAGTGGAGGGAAAAAAGGAGGAAAGAGTCTCCAAAACAAGATTACAGCAGAAGAGTTTCCAGAATGTGACTGCTACATATCACATGAAAATGCAAATGGATGACAGGCAATGTCCTAATCTTTTTTGAGGTTAGCATGAGGCAGGGCTGCGTTATCTTAGTAGTGCTGGAAGGCTCTGCCATTGAACAGCAGACTTCCTCAGGCTGTATCTCAGCATCTAACCACACGACTTATCACCCTTGTTCAGGATAATCCTTCCCTCAGATAAACGGATATGGTGTATTCTGGCCCACAAATACAACAACAAAGGAAGAAATTAAATTCACCCTGTTTGCACAGGGATGATGTGAAGATCTGCCATACACTGGGCTGTTCCTCAGTGATTTCATATTGTGGGAAGAGGAGAGTAAAGAACTGATACTTTGCTTTTTTTCAAGGCAGCCTTCCTAATGACCAGTCCAAATACTGCAGAATATTTGAACATATTCTTTGAAATTTAAAATTCTCTGCACTACTACTCTCTCAGTAGCTATGATGAAGTAGATACCAAGAAACACTTGTCAAGAGGAACACTAAAGACCTTCTGTCGTATTAATAGGTTAAACTGTTAATTCAAAGGTTGATCTGTCTCTTTAGGACAGTTTTAATTGCTTTAACTGCTTTGTTAGGGAAGATTTTTCAACCCAATTGCCCTGTCAATGGCAAAGAGAGTTATTCATAGACCTCTTAAAGGTCACAAATTGCTTGTGGTTCTGTAACCTGTTTATCTCGTGCATGGTGGTCAGAATCTACCCAACTTCCAACACAGCCCAATGATTTAATATCAAAAATCATTATGGGTTGTAAATTAATCCACCTCATGCAATCCTGAGAGGAATCACCTGTGCCATGAGTGGACAAATTGGAAGCATCAACTAAGTAGCATTAGATTAAACTTTATTTAAATGAACTGGCTATTTCATTTAGACTGGCAGTGATGGCAGGGCAACAGGGCCAAAAAATGTTCCCTCAAGAACAGATCCAAAATTTAAAGAAAACCCAGAAACACCCAGTTGCTTAAATAGTCTGAAAAGAATAAACAGGGCTTGCAGAGCAAGGTAGCATCTTACCATTGATAGGCATCTGTGAGTCCTAATCTGTGAAATAAAAAGAAAACCCCTTGTAAGTAAAGGAACAGAGTTATGTTGCACAAGCAGCACTTGCCTGGAAGAGGATGCTACAAGGAAAGGGAAAGTCTGGTGAACTCTTGTATTAAGCATGCATAAGGAGACAAGAATCCTGTTTTTTCTCTCTAAGATTATGATGGTTCTGCAGAAAGTAGAATTTCAAGGTCCAAAGTATTTGGGCTCAACAAAATCAAATCCTGAGGATTCAAAACTGAGAAAAACATGTGAAAGGAGGTGTGACTTACTGAAGATACACCCCATTTGTACCTTGAAATACTTTCTATGACTTTCCTGACAAACAAGAAAGTCTGGCTTCAAACTCCACATGGACCCTTCTCCTCCTCCTGAGGACTGTGGACTCAGATACTGGCAAAAGGTTTTGACTGAAAAAATGCAGCAGGCAACATTGTACTTTACATCATTTGAAGCATACCTGCTTCAGAGAGTATACAGGGAGCACAGCAAGAAGCACTAACAATTGAGAATTAATGTTCTGGTGATTTTAATTGCCCTGTGTCTTTTGGATTCATTATGCTGAAATAAATTTTGCTCTTCTCCACTGACTAGATATATCTGTGTGAGCATGTGGCTGATTTAAGCAACAAACTAATTCCCAATGTGCAAATGGTGTTACTCTGGGGATAACCTTCCTCCAACGTTGCTTTGCACAAGTGTATGACTGGCCCAAACAAAAGTGTTCAAGTGCTGCATGGGACTTTGCACAACCTGATCTCATGGAAGGTGTTCCTGCCCATGGAACTTTAAGGTACCTTCCAACCCAAATCGTTCTCTGATTCTACAAAATCTTTGAACAACCAGATGGGATCCAGAGAATAACTGTCTATGGAGAATTACCCCATGTATAACATCAATTATTGTTAATCAAACAGCAGCTTTGATATTCTGACACAGAAGTTAGCGTAAAATTACCAAAAGTAACAAGATGCAGACTAAGGTAGCATGGAAAGAAGAGCCCAAATGACATAGTATAGATCTTGGGCGGTTCCAGTGAAGCTTCCCACGAAACTATTGGCAAAGAACCATATTCTCTGAAATTAGGCCAGTCACTGAGGCCACCTGCATCACAACTGGCAAAGCTTCTGACCAAAACTGCAATTCCTCAGTTACACAATGTGATGACAAATAGATATCCAAGTTCTGTATACATGACCACTTCCACCTTCACAAGCCACTTTTAGCCACAAATCTGTGAAGAAAAGGCTCAAGCATGAAGTGTCCCACAGCAGACCCTGCTCCAAACAGCTGCAGCAGAGCTGAGGCATTCTCCTGCCCTGGCCACTTAGCATAAAGAAAACTTTCTTGTCTGATGAGCTAAAATAGAGCCTTTGCACACCTACGACAGAAGCACAAGAACTTCTTCACCAGTTTGCAGTCACCTACTCAGATAAATAGATATCACAAAGACAAAAATAGGCTTCTTTTAAATACTATTAGCTGCCCTTCCAATCCTCTATCTTGCCAACCACAGAGCTGCTGAGACACTCTTTTGGTCAGACTAGTCTCCTGGCATCTGTGGATTTTCCATACCTCTGTAAGCGTGATTCGAGGAAGGACAGTCGCTCCTCTCTCAAGCTGCCTCCACACAACTCCCCTACTCCTGGTACAAGGAGATCAACAGCTGCAACCTTCAAAGAAAGAAAACTAATTGAAGTCATGCCACACAGCCACACTGTGGTTAGCAGAAGAATTAGTTGACACTGATGGTTTTTTGTAAAACCCTACTGTAATTTTTCCAGAGTCCAGGACACTTAGGTAAGGATTTGCACATACTTGTAAAGTCTCCAGTTAACAGGAGAAGGCTGAGAGGAAATTTTGCAAGGATAAACATCAGTAATCAACAGAAAACCTGAAAGACAGCAGCGATGTCCCAGACTGAGGACATCTACTGCAAATGGTTTGAACTGAATCTCATGAAGTTACTCTGGTGACAACCTGTGTGGGGTTATCAAGAACCCAACAGCAGCTCACAAGACTGCAAAGACACATGGGCAAGTCTTCTGAAGCCCTGATTCTCTGTTCCTGCTCTGATGCTGTAGCTTGTGTTCAGCCCTATCTACCCTCCATTCCTTGAGCCAGCTCTAACGGAAATGGTAGCAATGGCACTTGTGCTGGATCCAAGTGTTACCACTTAGGTTATTAGGTTTAGGCTGTCTTCTCTGGTTTGTCTTCTAGGGTTATTTTTCTTATCCCACAGCTGAAATGTTGCTAGAATTAAAGCCACTGAAGCCACACTGGTACATGGTGGGGAAGTTGCTCTTTTCAGCAGAAGCAATGCTTCAGGTTGTCTCAGTTCAGCTGGGAAATCACAATTTCAAAGCATGAGACTTGATAAAGAGCTTACTTCTTGCGCCCATCTGCTATTTGAGCATTATATGGGTGGTACATTTGAATGACAAGAGAATCACTGACTGTTTGGAGCTATCCAATTCTAGGCATTTCATCTGATAGTACAGAAGTTTACCAGGAAAAGAAATAAACTATGGCAACTTGTCTGAAAGGAATTAAGCAAAAAGTTAATACTATCCCAACTCCTGAATTTTCCACCTCCTGTTGTTCCCACTTTGGGTATTTTTTCTACAACAGGAAAAAACTGGACAGGATCACCTGATAGTCACATCTTCAACTTCCTGAGGGCAGGCCCAGCAGATGATGTCTATCAGTAGGCCAAGACATGTGCCTAGCCAAAGAAGTGGTGGAGGTGTGACCCATGGACTCACTGTGTGTTGAGGTCCATCTTCATTGTCCCGCATGTAGAAAGGCTTGAGGTCATACGGGTAGTTAACCACAAACACGGGAACCTCACCACAGTGCTTCACCAGGTACTTCTCATGTTCTGTTTGGAGGTCACAGCCCCACTGTAAGGACAGCAAAAGAGGCCTGGGAATCTGCTTTGGTGCCCTTTGCCCATGGCAAGAGACCCAGCAAAATCCCAGCACACAGAGAGATGTGCTGCTTTGAATAACATGAAACCAAGCAAAGCAACTTCTCATATAGGTCACTGGGAAGTAGACAGCTTCACAAGTTTTCAGGCAGAGCAAAGCACGGAAAATAATATGGTTTAACTTCACAGAACAGGGCCAGATCGTCTCTGCATCAAGCCCAAGCATCTGGTATCAAATTAGAAAAAACCCAAACAAACAAGCAAAAAAAAACCCAACCAAAAACCCCAAACCACACCCTGCAGATCTAAAGGGAAACAGGCACTTATCCAAAGCCAGCTTACTCAACCCAGCAAAAACCAGCCTTATTTCAGCATTACCTTTGCTGTACAGAAAGCAGCTTTCCTAGGCTGATTGCTCTCTTCCCTGCTGTGACCTGTTACATGCTACATTAATTCTCCCTTAAGAAAACCTAGCATCCTATTAACCAATTCCTTGTTATCAGAAACCTTGGACATTTGCAATGCCCTTCACGTTTCCTTTTTTCCAGGGATGTTATAAATCCTGTGGCTTTTGACTTGAGAACTCCAGTCTGTTTATAGGACATGCAAAGAATATTGCGGGAATGGAAGGGGAAGAGGGGAACAGACCTACCCCAGACTCTCATCATAGTAACATATCCCAAGTTTGCTATCTCAGATCCAGGTAGTACAGATACAAGATCTGAGGTTCTACACCCACTTGTGCACAGAGATGAGACAGTTACCCAACTGGCTATGAGGGTGGCTTCAGACAGAGGGTTATTTTCCTCAAAGTATCATAATGAGAGAATGATTAAAGAATATACACATAAGATGAGCACCACAAGTGCTGTCCCGTACTGGAGTGGGTGTGTGTTTGAAATTGGGCAAAATATGATTTTTAGAAAACCATAATCTAACAGCTTTTAGAAAGACTAGTACATTACTCTTTTTCCCAGGCAACATCTATGCTTTGCAAAGACAGGGGATTCCCTTTACCTACATCTCAATTACATGGCATTTTGACATGGTATTGTTCTATTAATCCTTGTCAAACTTTCGGTGCTATCCTCTTATCTTTCCTTTTTTTGAGAACTATTACAGCAACTCTTCTTAGGTGATTGCTACTGAATCTGCAACACTCTCAGCACTACTTATACACAGGAAAGAGAAGTGCCTTTGCTAAAGCCTTGGTCCTCCAACTGCAATCTCATCACTTCCTTCCCTGCAAGTGTTACATGTTCTTCTGCTACAGATGTCACTCCTCCTACTGCTTCCATTTCAATGCCAAAGGGCAGAAGTTACACCTGATTTACAACTCAGCAAACAAAACACCCCAGGAGGCAGATAATCTGTGCAATGTAACAACTCTCGTGGTATCTGAGAGAGAGAGAAAGGGGATTCTACAAAGTTCAGGCTCTGCATAGGGACAAATCAGCTGGCAATGACCCACCTCTGGCTTGAAAGTGAAAGTTGGAGGAGCTTGCTTCAGAATTTCCACTGCTTCACTGTAGGAAATTCTGCAAGAGGAAGAAAAAAGTCTTTAAGATAACTATGAAAGGAATAACAAAGTTTTCTGGCTAAGTGCCATGGTGGAAAATTAAGGAGGCATTTCCCCACCACCATGCCAACTTGTGGATAATGTCAGATTTCCCAGCAATGCTTCTTTGGACAGAAATCAAGAAGCATTTTATATGGCAAGAATCCTATGTTTTCCTGTGTTTCAGCTATATGCAGGGCAGGAAGTGCTAAGCTCTCAACACTTCTGCATTATTGCAATGTTGCATTTCAGTCAGGAGTGAGCTCTGCAGAGAATTGCTTCACAGAAATTTGTGGATTTTTTTTTAAAAGAAAACATTATGCCCTCATCAGCATAGCTACAACAACACAGCTTTAGTTCAGGGTGTGTTAGGCAAGAATAACAGCCCAGCGTGCAAAGGGCTTGTAGCTCAAATGTTTCCACTTTACTTTGCAAAAACCATGAGATTTACGTGCAGCAATGTTTCTCTACTTCTCTGGCAGATTTGAGAGCAGATTCTCCACCAATTTCCACCAGCGCAAAAGAACAGCATCATGGCAAAGCAAACACAAGAAGTGCAGTGAACAGTGCTCCAGGTTTGGTAGCTGGAAATCAAGACTCAATGGAAGATAATGTGGCAGCCAAGTTTTCCACATACCAAGCAAAATGGTGTGGACAGAGAGAAGAAAGAATAATGTGATCACTATAATTTTATCTTCTTTGTATCACTGGCAAAGTCCAATTATAAACCAAATTCCCTAAGGTGCATGAGCTCTTTGCACCCAGTTACAAGGTTTCACTAACACAGGGAAAGCTTCTGGAGGAAATACCTCAAGAAGAAATACATTGCTCCACATGTTTGGGTTATGTGAGGCCACAGACCAAATGAGGTATATCACTGGCACAGGTTCAACACATGTAACCAATATGTGTAAGCCAGGAATGCCCCAGATCTGCCAGCAGCTGATGTAGAGAGACAGAGAGGGAAAAAGAGATGGTCTGACTCTTTTTTTCCTTGGAGCATGGAAGAAGCTGAGTGCAACTTTGTCCATTCAGAAATATCATTTAGGTCCAAAGATAGGACTGAAATGGGGAGATGGTAACTTCACTGAGGTCTCCCATGGTGCTCATGCAGGCAGAGGCACAGGGGGGGTCCATCACGATCCTGTTGCCCAAGTGTGGCTGTAGCTGCTTAACAGGACAACCAGTGCTGGGCTGAGCAGCCCTACAATGTCCTGTGGGATAAATGGAGAGCTCCACTATTTGAAGAGACAAGCAGGAGTAGGGAGGAGGTGGCACTCTTGGAGGCCAGTGAGGGAAACCCAAACCCTTCAGTTCTTTCAAAGTCTCTTTTCAAAGAGAACTGGGATTAAGAGTTACACAATCAATTGGGAATAGAAAACCAATTGGGATTTTTAAATATCATAAAACACTTGCATAAAAAAAGAGCCACTGGAGTGAAAGTGTGAATGAAAGCAGAGCATCAAAGCCAAAACCAAGCAAGAGAAACCGCTGTGCAGGTACATGCTGGAAGAAGAATACTCTTGAGGATCTTGTCATGGGGAGCAAAAGCCAAAGGCCAGCAGAGTCATGTGTCAGTCTCATGCAGAGGTGAAAGGGTACACCTGACAAACAGGAAAAGGGAACTGCAACTCATGGTCTTTTGGAGATGGTATGCTAACCCAGAAGACATTGAGTTGTGAAAGAAAAAGAACATATACAAAATAGGAACTCTTTCCCCAAAAGCCCTCTGCAAGATCATTTTGAAATAGTACTTACGTCATAAACTTGTGCTTCAGTATTTGTTCCAACCTGCCCTTGGTCAAAACAAGAAAAACATAAAAACATGTAAAGCTACCCTTAAGGGTTCAGGGGCAAACTCAGGAAAGTGACCTCCCTCTATATTGTAATTTGTAGGACTGCATTATCATCTAGATATGGGTCAAAATCCACTCCTTGCCATTTGGTGCTAAAATGGTACCCAATTATCAAAGCTGATGATTTAGAGGCTGCCAGATGAAGTCGCAACTACAGTTCTATCACACTTGCTACCAGCTACAGAAAGTTGTCTTCTCTCTGTTGGCCTGAACAATCACTTAAACTCAAGCTGATATTTAGCTTTTCACAGTTTCTTAACACAGGACAATACAGCTAAAAAAAATTTTAAAAAATGAAGCCTTCCTATAGCCAAAAACCCCCAAAACATGACAGGACTGCAGTTCTTTCCTGTCACATGCATTACCTTCTGTGCAGGAGCTATGTATTTATGAAAAAGCTCAACATCACGGGGACATTTGCAGAGAACAGTGCTTGTCACTGTCTTGCAAAGATCTTCCATAACCTAATAGAGAAAAAAGAAATGCATGAAAAATGAACATTGCTTAGGTGTCCCAGACTATAAATGAAACATGGTACACATCAGCCAAAGGGTACAGAAGGAGCTGCTGTCCTTCTACATGGCCAGACTGCATAAGCGGGAACCAGCTCGCTAATGCTCCTAATTGGCAGGCTTGCTTAATAGCTGGAGGCAACTGGAACCTTTATTTTTGCTATGGGCTTAGGGCTTCAATGTTGGCTGATGGCCTCAGTATCTTCAGTCAGGTATCTCCAGTGAAAAAAATCACAGCTAAAATATTCAAACCACAGACACATGTTACAACCATTTGTGGGTCCGGTCTCAGATTAACTCTTAGTGAGGCATCTGTCCTGTAATGAACAATTCTGGATTTATGCTTTGTTGTTAGAAAAGACAAAACTGAAGGAAAGACAATAAACATGTAGTGTGTAAAGCAAGCCCATCAAGCAGATTTCAGCTAGAGAGACTCTGTGCACTAAGGGCAAAGTGAACATGTACAGAGATGAGTAGAGAGCTAAAGCAGAGGACACATCAATGCAGGGATGTTTGAGAAACTAAAATGATGCGGTTCCATTTCCCTAAACTAATGTGGATTAACTAAATGACATTATCATCCAATTTGGATATACTTATCCAGTAAAACGGGCTTCACTCATTAAGAAATTAAAATGCCATTAAAAGCCCCTACATGGGATGCTGCTGCATTTTCATCAACCTGTTTTAAGAGTCATTTTCTCTTTTGATTAAGCAAAGCAGACCATCCAAGACACTTGCTGTTGTGCAGACCAAGAGTTCCCATGGATCCTTGTAGTCTTACACCAGCACAAAGCAGGTAGTTGACACCTGTGGTATCAACAGATGATCATCCCACTTCTTCAAAATCACCCTCCAGTTCTCATCTCCTTTGTAAGAACAGAGCAATGCAGCTGGAGCTGTATGTCACCCCAGCCTGGGATGGGACAAAGTTTTTCCTAATAAAAAGCATCTTAAAGTTCTGGCACATTCCTGGGTTTTCTGTTTTTTTCCTTTGGTGAGTGTAACAACTGCTTCATTAATTGCTGAGTTGAGAGAAGTGAAGTTTCCACTACTGATATCTAGGTGAGCAGCAGCCCCTAGACACCACAAAGCTTATGACTGTGAAAAGATGAACCTGGTGTTCAGTCAGCAGATCTTAAGAAGAAGCAGTAAGTCTATGCCTTACACAGAACCACATCTTACAGGGTAAGAGGAACACAAGGCACAGAAACAAAGCAGCTGGGCTACTGACATAGCCAAGATGAGATTTCAGGCACATTGTTCAAACTCATGTTTAGATGAACACCCTTCACACCTGTCCCAAGCTGCTGAAACACTGCTCTGTGCTGGTGAACAACCTCTGCATCCCACCAGCCTAGTGAAGCCGGTGAAGTAGTCTATTTGGACTCCTTTGAGCCAAACTCAGACTCAAGGCTCCTGCATCAACCTGGGCCCTCCTTTTAGAAGAGGAAAGATGCAAAGAAGGGAACAACATTATCATATGCAGATGAACAGTTTTACCCCTCCTGGTACTCAAACACAGAGGAAATGAAAAGTCAGCATTCCTGCTGCTGAGTGGCAAATAACCAAACAGTCAGCTTTGAACTTTCTTCAAAGTAGCTAGAAAAAGGCTTATGCAAATGAAATTAGAAAACTTCTTGGCAATTCATCTGGTTTCACCAGGCAGAGACGAAGGGATTTTACATTAAGCTTCCTCTTTCTAGAAAATGAAAGTATCATCTGGTTGCAGGAAAGCATGTTGTTTAATTAGCAGTTTTTTTCCTCCCTGTGCGATAAAGTAACAATTAGGTTCCCACAGCATTCAACATAAGCAGCTTCCTCTTGTGGAAAAAAGATGTGGGTGGTATGGGAAAAACAATCTGAGAAATATTTCCAGGTTTGAGACTGAGGTTTTATCCTGGCAAAAAAGACAGACACATGGGTCATACACTGGCCTCCTCACTGCTCTTATTTATGCCAAACGTGTACTAGGCACACACAGTAGACGGAAAAAAGAAAAGGAGGAAAAAAAATCTCTCAAACTGAGAATTTATGTCTTTAAGCAGATAGTATAATGAAGGACTGCAAAGTAGGCTACAGGAAAAATGAGTGGAGAAGTGTAATCACTGGCTCACTGGTTTAAGGGAACACATGAGTTTGAGATACTGGTGAAGCGATTGGTTTGAACATATTCTGAAAGAAACATGTTCGACAGGAGACCTACACAGGGAAAAAGGCACTGGAATCATAGCAAGTAGCTCATCTCAGAGGTGGGACTCCTGATGTCCCAAAAGCCCAATAAGGTGGTTGCTTACAATGGTGATGTGGAAATTGTGCTGGTAGGAGGGCAGGCAAGGAGGACAGAGGTTAAAGCTTTCTCCCTTCCCTCGACCCTTTTAGCCTTTCTCTTCTGATTTTCACTTTTGAAACTTCAGCAGTATCAACCTTGGCCTTCCCCAATGTTGCTCTGTTACTTAATGGTTAACAGTTCAATTAGGATTAGGAGCAGCTCCCAAGGGTATTGCTTAATTTTACCCTGGATCTTTTCATACTGCAATTTATTCTCTTCCCAAATAAAATTATGACCAGAGTTGAAACAGAGCAAATCATCAATAAAACAGCAGTAAAAGTCAGGAGCAACTGAAGGTGCTGTGAACTCCAAGAAAGGTTCAAATCATCATCTTTACTGCATAAGAAAGATGACATAAGAAAAATCGCATGACCTGCCAGTAGGACTTTTATTTATGTATTTACCTGGGGCATGCACATGGATGCAGTGTAGATCACAGGCTACTTACATATGAAACACTCACCAGTGGACCACTATTTGTTGCCTCTATGCTTGCTCACACACACTGTACATGTGTGCACCCACACACACAGAGGGGAGGATTCTCATCTGATCTTGGTCATAAAATCTCCTCTCTCAGCTACACAACCAACAGCTCAGGTCCCACTCTGGAGGGATGCTGTTGCTGTGCAAGGAAGGAGATTTGTCTGCCAGACCACTGCTTCACTGGCCATTGAAGCTGAATGCTGGTAAAAGTTACGGAAGAGAACAAGCCTCAGAATATCAGCTGGATGCCACCTCAAACAAGGAACCTACAGTCCTGCAGATACCCCAATGTCCCTAAGGAGTGCTTTGCAAGACACTTAGAACAAACCTTTCCCATGTGTTTGCTCCCTCAAGACTGCAGTCAGACTTTCCCAAGTGCCTCAGTCTTGGTACTGAAGACAGAATGCTGGATGCAAACTAGTCTGGAAATCAAATCACATACATGTTTTAGATCCAAGTTCTCTAAAGCTGACACTCAAAATTGGTGCTACTGATTTCATTTCATGCCTGAACTCCTTTCTTTAAAATGGAGGTAATAATGTTCCATGTCACTAGGCTGTAATAACAGCAAATTAATTTTGATGAAGTACAAAACCAGTGGAAGACAATACTTCTGCCCTCAGGACAGAGCTCAAATACTGAGTGTTAAATTGTACTCTCCATCTTAAAGAGATATATTCTCCATCCCTTAAAGAGACAGTGGTGCTAGGATGTGATCTTGTTAAGGAAGACTAACACTATGCATAAACTCCTGAAAATGCCCTCAGGAAAACTTCATTCTGGCATTTCCTAACTTTACAGCTTAAATAATGTATTTTTTAGTAGTATGGCTTTGTATGTTCTTTTGATAAAATTCAATAATGACTGTATCATATGGCCTCTTTGAGACTCCATTAGTGTCACGGGTAAAGGGGGATCCTTTAAATCTACTGCACTGCTGAGACAGTGGAATGAAAAATAGAAGATAATGGCCTACAAATACAACTACATGACACAGAATTGAAAAGAGAGGGAGTGATAACAGACATCTCAAAGGAAAAACGAAACTGGAGACCTTGGACCTCCAATTCAGGTACTGGTGGGCTGATGGCTCTAGTGAGTCCAGACACTTCCACAACTGGACCTCTTCCACCGTCCAGCTGACCTTCTTCTAAATTCTTTTCTTTCTCATCTGTTTTGGAGGAGAAGTGCCTTGGGGCAACCTGGCCCAACTTCTTGACTTATGGAAAGAGGCTACAGAGGTCCCTCCTTAGACACCCTTACATGTACCCTGTACACTAAAGCAGAAATACTATCACCCAGCCATGCAGTGTAAAATACTGCACTGAGCGCATAGGACTTTCCACACAAAGTATTGTGAAACCAGTATTGTGAGAGCTGAAGCTTCTTTGTAGCACTAAAACACATTTTGGCACAGAACAGAAATTTAGATTGCATTATTAAGACACATGAGACTTCACAAGAACTGTGCTACTAATTTAGGAATAACTGAGCACTACTCTGTGCAATTACAGTGGGGAAAAAAGGCTGCTGCTCTAAGATTTCAGGCCCTTTGTTCCTCAATACATGTAACTTGGTTATAAAATCTTTTTTTATTATTATTTCATAAGGAAAGCTATGTTTCTTTTGGAACTTTGGCTGAGAGAAAGATCTCAAGCCTCATCAGTGAATGGTAAACACGTATATCATTGTAGCAAGGTTCTTTAATGGTGTATAGCAAATACTTCAAGATGTTGCTGAAGAAGCTGAGCATTCCCAGCACACTAACTTGCTCAAGTGAGAGATACTTCGTCCAAATGTTAAATAGCAATTTTAAAAACAAATTTTAAACAATCCAGCTCCTTATGTGCGGGCAAAGTTCAGATACTAACCCTGGCCAAGAGCCCCCAAGGCTTTCAACTGGGCGTTTTGCACTGAATAAAGGACTTGCAGATGACAACAAACAGACAAAATACCCAATGGGCAGATATATAAGAGAACACTGAATTCAGGTCAGTTACACCAGAAAAGAAACTTAGGCTTTAGACCAACTGGCAGGGTTTTCTGTTGGTTTGGGTTTTTGTTCTGTTTTGTTTCAAGAGAGATTGCCCAATGATTTAAAAAACAAAATGGGAACTCCACTTCTGCAAGTAAGAACACCACAAAATTAAGCCTGTTGCAATATAAACTCATTATGAGGAATGCAAAATAATGGCTGCTAGGAGACTTTCTGTTATAGGGAAAGGTGCTTGTCAAAGACTTTGGGACAGAGGGAAGATTTAAAAGAGAGCACAAGCTGAGACTTCACAAGATACTTACCAACAACAAAGGCAAAATTGAGGGGGAAAGTTCCTCCTTTCCCTACAAATAAAAGCCCTACATATTCCAGAACAGTTCTCAAATCTAATTCTCTGAATCGTATGAACTGGCTCTCTGTACTTCAAAGGCCAGGAAATTAAGGTTCTCCACAAGATATGTTGATTCTGTTTTGAAGGGCTCAAGCACCACTTAACAGAAGACCCTGTTTATTATACTAGATAAAAGCAGTGAGGATTTCAATTGGCTCCTGAATACCTAGAGAAACAGGGGGCTCAGGAATTAAACTGTGTACACATACACAGGCTGTGTTCTAAGAATATACAAAGCTGTGGAGAAAAGGGGAGACAAAAGAAAGAGCAGGATGCTATTCATGATGGAGCACAGACTTCCAGCAGGTCAGTCCACACAGCCCAGTGCCATCCAGACATCCCAGATTCAGAAGCAGCATACAGAGCACGTCAGCTCTGCTCTCAGACCATGCTGATTCAGCACTGTATATGACCCATGCTCAAGAAACCACCACCTGGATGTCATTTTATAAATCTGCAGCCAGTGCCTCAGGTATTTTTCTTTGTAAGGTTATTTCTCCAATCGCTTGCCACAGAGCTTATTTGATAAATGAGAGTGTATGTGGATGTAATCACAAGTCCTACTGGGTATAAGCTGGCTTATGCTGAGACTAGTAAGGTGCAGTAGCATCCATCATGTGGTTAAACTGCAACCAAGAGGTCAATCCTGAAAAATCAAAAGCCAGCTGACTAAGGATTTCCTCCAGTCTTCTGCTAAAGCCACAGTGAACAGTGCATGCCAGAAACTGCTCTTTTTACTTCAGATTTCAATGCAGATTTCAAGGAGGCCTTTACAGAGCACACCAAGGGACACATTGCTTAAGCACTGCTCATTCAGTGGAAAGGTGCTGAACATTTTCATTAGCACTAGTCTAGCACGTTTACATTCCCTGGCAATACAGCAACTGTGTAGCTTCCCAGTCACATGAGGGCTGTGTGCACCTGCATCTTCCCTTTCAAATCCCCTCTATGGCCTCATCTCTGCTGAGCAAACTCTCCTTCTTGGGAAATACCTGTGCAACCTCTACTTGGCTCACATAGGGCAAGAGGAGCTGTGACCTCAGCTACGAGCAGGGAGAACAGCTCAGGGAAGAAGAAGAAACTCTGGTACCAGTCCTGCATAGACATCTGGAGTGCCCACCTGCATGATGTCCTGAAGGCTTTCAGTGAAGGACAGCTCAGCCTCCACCATGTAGAACTCCGCCAGGTGCCGGCGACTCTGCGAGTTTTCCGCTCGGAACGTCGGGCCAAAGGTGAAAACGTGAGTAAAAGCCCTGCAAGGCAGCAAGAAACAGGTAGGTCAGGTCCAGCACACAACTGAGTCTGTAACACCTAAAGCCCTCACTTTTCTCCCAGCATCTAGAAACAATCATGTTCTCATTACATCTTTCATCTTCGACCAGTTTAATGGCACTGCTGAATAAGCTGCTGTTACGTTCCTTCATCTGGGCATGGAGAGGAGTTGTTCACATGTTGTGACTCAGGGAGGTTGCACACACACTATTCAGCTTTCCCTGAACACAACTCGTGCTCAGGACACTTTTTGTAACTGTGTGGGAACAAACCCCAACATTCTGCAGAACTGGATAACTAGAGAAGCACCCAGATATTGTACCAGTCATGCTCTCCTCATCCACGTGCCTTTACATTTCTTTGGCTGCAATGCCTGACCTTCACGGGTGGTGTGAGACCCCAGCGCTCAACAGAGCAGAGTGAGCCCTGCTGCTGGAGTTGCTGGGCTGGCGGGCACTGGGTTGGCCAGCGAAGCCCAGCAGGATGGGAGGTGTACGGCGTGCAGTCCCCCTCTAGTGGTAATACAGAAGTTCATTGCTCAGAGAGCTATCGAGAGA
Source organism: Orthonyx spaldingii (assembly GCA_013397795.1). Taxonomy (NCBI): domain Eukaryota; kingdom Metazoa; phylum Chordata; class Aves; order Passeriformes; family Orthonychidae; genus Orthonyx; species Orthonyx spaldingii. The sequence continues at coordinate 1,553,614 of VZTJ01001488.1, read as the reverse complement.
AAGAACTGGGCTCTTCCTCACTGCTAAAAATGGTTCAGCTGAAAGGGGTCTCTACTGCACAGAACACATCTGGGATAGTATTTGATGCTGAAGCAACCAATGTATCTCCTATTATGAAGCCATTTCTCCAGCCGCCTTCTGGGCAGTCTATTTAAATACATCCTCTCTTGTTCTGCAGTCATGTCATGCTGCATTCCCACTTCCTTTGTGAGAAACCTTCCTATCAAACACTAACACACCTTTAAAAATTTTGATTTTATGTGGGAAGCTGCACCCTTTACACTGTGGTCTATGAACACTTGGGCTCCTGGACACCCCCAGGCCAGTGAGAGCTTCCCAAACAGATGCCATGACGTGTGTTTCCTCTCATGCTGCATGGGAAGAAAACCATGATTGGGGAAGAGAGCAAGCTGCTTCAGAAAAACCAAGAACTGGGCAGCTGCTATCTTTGGTACATCTTTAACTTGATGTTATTTTTAGCTGCAGACAGCGTGTAGGAGAAAAAGAACCCCATCAGTAGAGATTAAGCACAGTTTGACACTCATGAAAGGATGTGTGCTAATTGCTGGGGCTGGCATTTGACTTGCATCTTGCTCTGCAAGCTTTCAACTTAAAAAGGACGTTCACTGAAGTTTCTGAACAGGCTAATTTTGTTAAACTGAAGTTTAAATAAACAACACTACAAAAAGCAGCATTTTTTCCTTTGCCCCTTATGGAGACATCTGTGCTACAAATAAAGGAACACACACATTCTGCTTCACTCATCTGTTCCCTCATGTCACATGCTGGTTAAAGGTTATGATCCAAAGAAAGAACACTTTCTTTTTCCTTGAGTTGCTAGTAGTAAACACACCAGAAGAAGGTTTTAGGTCAAGACTCTGAATACATAGCCTGCCTGTAGGTTTCTTTTCCCCATGGCTGTTTTCCCTCCTCCAAAAAACACACTGTCTCCACTTTGCTTTTGTACCTGCACTCTCGCATATATGACCACAGCAGCTACAATCAGCTAACAAGATTTTGCAGCAAACATCTTTCTTCAAGCATCATTTTCAGCATGCCATTCTTCCCTCTGCTGCCCTTCTGACTTGCTGAGATGCTACTGTAAACCTCTGTCACTCCGTCATCCTCCTTCAAACTGCCCTTTGCTGCAGCATCTACAAAACCTCAGCAATGTTTAGGTAAGTGATGTACCAAGACTATTACTCACTGCACAGGTCATTCATTATTATATCATCAATTCCTTGTGATCCCCCATCTGTAGCCACCTGCTGTCTTGGGTTATACAGAAATTCATGTTCTTCCTCACATGGTCTTTTTGGTTTGGTTTTTTTCCCATATTCCTAACAGCACCTGGCACAACAAGGTCTTGGATCCAAAGCTTAAGAGCCTCAACTGCTATAGCAATACAAACAACAAATATGAAACAATGAGTCACACAGTCCAAATCATTTAATGTTTAAGGCAGAACTGGTCAAAAGCTTTTGTTTGCCAGGTTGCGGAGGTTACGTGCAGTGGGAAACAGGAGTTAGATGCAGGTTCTTGTTCTACCTGGCCCCACGTTTCAGGCTTTTGCTAAAATATTTCAATTTGAGGCACTTCAGTTAAAGAAATAATCTTTCCTAAATAAATGAGTTTAGTCACAAGTTCAGTTTGCGACTGAGCCAGGATCAGACACCAGATGAAAATATGTTGAAAAGTTTGCGATTGCTGAAGTACTCACTCAGGTCTGCTCAGTTGGATGTGCAGGTCTCTAATGTCTCACTGACATGAAGGCCTCCACATAACACTGAAAACTAAAGTGTGACACTAGCTGGCTAGCAGGAGATCCTGTTCCACAGAGCAAATCTGGCTTCAGGATGAGACATTTCTCAGCAGCTGTCCAGGTACAAGCACTGACACTTCAGTTACTGTAGGTTACCACCTACAGAAGGACAGTCTCCAGCAGTACAGGCTACTAAGAGCACTTTGAACTGCACTTATTTCCTACTGAGCAGCAGACCAAGCATGATGACTAGTTACTCATCTTTCAAGGGGCCCGCCAACTGCAAGATACTAAAAGCAATCAAAAATAAAAAACCCAACCCTATTATTGCTCCAAGATGTCAACCATGGTCAAACACTTCATAGTCAGAGATCCATTTTGCACTGCAAGAATAAAGCCTCTCTGTGTCCAAGACAGAGCTTTTGCGGAGGGCAAGTGCAGAACAACTCCTACAGGAACCAATTTCTCTCTTTCCTCAGCTCTAGGCACTTGTACACAGAGAATCACCTATGTATCCAAAACAAACCACTAGCACGGCAACTCTATGGAGAATCCCAAGGTACCCATCAACAGCAAGTATAAGGGCTTTGTGATAGTCTGTAGAACCTAACATCACTGGTGTGGGGCTGAATTTGCCTGACCCTTGAAAGAAAGGGAAAAAAAAACCCACCCACCTCCTACCTCCATCAAATAAATCCCCACCTGCAGGAAGGGGAGGAATCATTCATTTCTCAGACTAACTGTAAAGGGAAAAGACAGATCCAAGTAACTGTGAGAACTTCACCAGGATCCTGGGACCCTGGCAAAGGGAAACTAGCCAGATGTCATGCTGGCAAAGCGATCAAAGGAGTGCAGTAAATGCAAGTCATCTGGTAACAGCAATGTAGCACTGACCAGAGGCCTGGACATAACAGAGAAACACAGCTAAAAATATATATAGTCACTCTTATCAGCTCCGTGCGTGAACAATTATTTTCCATCCAGGCATTTATACACTGCTTACTGTGCCCTGCTGTTCAAGACATTAAGCAAATGTTCGCTATACAAATCCAGCCTTTATTTGTACTTCATCTGCTATAAAAAACATATCTGTGATTTGATACACTGCTGTATCACACTGAGCACGTACACATATATCAGAAAAGAGGGAGGGGAGTTGACTCTGCTCTGATTTCATGGTACTGAGAGCAAACCCAGTCATTTTGTTCTGTGTGCATTCAGCACCTAGCACAATGGAGCCTCAGTGCAGGGCTGTGACTCCTATGCTCTATGATGCAAATAATCAATCATTTAACATTCCCAGACCCCTGCAAGACTTCCAGCATTTAAAAATAACTTGAAAATTCTGGCTACGTCTCCAAAAGTGCCTACGTCAGGTTGGGTTGTGGGCACTCAAGAATCTTTAAAAAAAAAAATCAGTAGTGCTAATTCCTCATCTCCAACAAAAGCATACACACAGGAGAGGAAAAAAAAGCCCACTAATCTGTTGAGCCTTTTTCCTTAGCCATTACAGGCAGAGCAGTAATGTCTGTAACACTGTCCTTGTACGTGCTACCAAAGAATACAAGAGAGGCTTTGAAACGAGTCCCTTTGCAGTCAGCTTTGCCCAGATCAGAGCTCTGGACAGCAATCCCGAGTGCATTTATGCAGTTCACAGGCGCTGCCGGGGTCGACACCACAAGAAGGCACAGAGCCGCTTAATTAATTGCTCCCTTTCTGTGACTGTATTTTGCTCTGCCCAGTTCTCTGGGAAAATCTGAGAGCTTAATGTGGAGGCCAAGAGAATATCCACAGCACTCCTTCCGACACACTGAAATGCATCAAAAGCCAGGGCCCTATCCTGCAAAACACTGAGCTTGCTCGCCCCAGCCCAGTGAAGGGCCCAGCCACTTCCTGCTACAGGCTCCCAGGAGTCCCTTTGGACACCAAAGCAGTATCTGGAAGGGTTGCTGGGGCACAGTCGTCCTCTGCATTGATGCTGGAGGCTCACTATTGCACAGGCCACGCTTGTGTTCTCTACCCTATGAACAGCCAGGAAAGAAGCAACTTCCCCCCTTTCACCTTTATTTCACACACTGCTAAAAGAGTCTCCAGAAGCAGCCACCTTTGGGAGCTTTCTGCCACGCAGAATGAAAGCTCATTTCGTGTGAGTTCATTGACATTTCATTACAGAGGAAGTGATAGAAACCAATAGAGAAGTAATAAGTATCTGTACCCAAAGCTGCTTCAAATCATTCTTTTAATTAAAACTCATGCAATGTTTGTAGGCCTCAGCATCTCTGCCTTACTGGCAACTTGTATGGTGCAATCCAAATAGAATTAATTGTGCTGATGGTTCCCAAGCCAGGAATGGATTGTGATCCTTTTCTGAGCCAGGACTCCATGCTGCTACCGAGGTAATAAAGACTTATTTGTGCTGTTGAACCAAGGGGATATAACTCTGAACAAGGCTATTAATCAAGAGGATGAAATCCCTGCACAGTCAGCTTACAGTCAATGCCAAGGTCACACCACACAGTAGTGACACAGCTGGAGGCAGAAACTGGTTGCTGTGACTCAGGGCTAAGAACTAAACCACACTAGTACACACAAGTAGCAAAGATGTTTTTCAAAACTCAATCATCCCAGTGATTCCTACTGTAAGCCATAAAAATACATTACCAACATGGCAGAGGGGGAACAACTCATTTTCATGGTGCCCTCACTGTCACCCCAAAATACAAAACATGTCTACATAAACACAAATGTATTGATTACTGTGGCAAAGTCTGCAGGGAAGAGTTAAGTTGAAAAGTGACTTGTGCCAAACCTCATCTTTGGCCATGCTACATGAACACAGTATATGACCCTTCAATGCAGTATGTTCCCTTGCACCATAATCCACCCACCCCTCCCTGACATACACACACTAAAATCTAGATTGCAAGAAAATCTAGAAACAGTAACGTCTAACCCAAATACAAAACAACACATGATGTCAGGAGAGGAGGCGAGAACAGCAAGGTAACCCTAAAGTCTGGAGTTTAGCTTTATCTACCCACTGTCCTTTCCCTTAGGAAGGGAAGGAGTTAATAAAGTGAGCCATCTGATTTAATTCCACTCTGTTCTGGCAGGACCATATTCATTTTGAGCATGGAGGACCTGCCTGCTCCACTGAAATAAGCAGGTGACTTTGCTCAGCTGCCAGGAGACGCCAGCTGGCTGCAGTCCTTGACCTGAACATGAATGGGGTTGTTCAGGAATGCCGAAATTTGTATGCTGAAAGATGTTCTGGTCCTGTGCACAAAACCACACACATAGAGACAACCATTCAAAATACCAACCCAATGTCTCCAGGGTCTAGTTTCTGGAGGAGCTAGAAGCCCAGAGCTCATAATGATGATAGCAAGGTACAGGTGCCCAGCAGTGTGGAGAAGAGGCAGAATATTTTACCTCTTTGAGCTGGGTGGACTGTTAAAAAATACCTGTCAGAGTTGGACAGAAATATCTGGGTTTTAACTTCAGTGTAAAAATAGTACTCCCATTAGTATTGTCTGGTAGTTTGGATTCTACCCAATGAAAATACACATTTCTGTTTAGAAGGCAGGAGAAGGGACTGAATTTTATGCAGAAAAAGGAGCTTTAGAAGACTCCTCATAGGACATGCCATTTCTGCCTGCCCTCTGGGAAAATGCAGATGAGAAAAGCTACATCATGCAAGGACTTTTGTAGCAGTACGTGAGGCTCAGGCCTGGGCAGCAGAGCTGGTGTGCTGAGTGCTGAGGTTTCGGCTCATGCTGCAACGAGATGGGACTGCACTTCCTTTTGTAAGCAGCCAAAAATAAATACATAAATTAAAAAAAAAGAAAGCTGTCTAAGTTCCCAGACAGGGACTGGGAAGTGCCAACTTCCCCCTGAGCCAGTCAGACTGAAGCAATGCAGCAGTGTCACTTGCTGCAACCTCCAAAGGGCAGGGCTCCACGATGCCCGCGAGGTCGCATGCTCACAGGACCCTCCTGCCATGCTCCACGACCTCATCTCCCCCTGCCATGGCCTCTGCTCTGGCTTCAGCAGCACAAAACAGAAGATGGGACAACGATCCTTCCCAGGTCATCCCCCTCTGCTTAAATATGATCCAGGCACACTTGAGTAATTAACAACAAAGTGACCCATATACACTAATTATCTGGCAAAGCACCCAGAAGTTTGTTTATTAAACCTCACACCAGAGTTAGACACTGGATTGTTAGTCTACAGATGGCAGGAGAATAGGGGAAAACTGAGACAAAGGACATAAGAGTTACTCAGAGCCATACAAGTCGTCTGCTCCTGACTCAAAGCCCTCATCAGCCTGCGTCCTCCACCCTTTTATGCAACAGTGTTATACTTTATTCTCACTGGAGTCTTGCTTTGTCCTAGTTTTCATATTATTGTTTCTAATTAAAGTCAATAAAATGGCCGATTAGCAATGAAGACTCAAGCTGGGTTGATGAAAGCCACCAGAGTAGCTGAGCATTTCTTTAAATAACCATTTCCCATGCTCTAGCTACCAGAGATATTCTACAAAGGAGTGATACAAAATGTTTCAAAGATTTAAATAAAACAGGTAGCTTAGATGTTTTTCAAACTTAATCATCCCATTGACTCCTACTCTAAGCCATAAAAATACACTACCAACATGTTGGAGGGGGAGCAACTGGGTTAAATCTTTTTCCTTTCAAAGCAGAAAAAACCCATGTTCTCTAGAAACTGTATTATAACAGCCATGAAGAGGATATTAAACTTTATTTTTTTTCATTTTTCAGATGAACATTGGTATTATGAACTCTGCAAATATCAATCACAACAAGAAAAAGCATTACTGAAAAAGTGAGTGTGTTACTGAACAAAAGGAGTCATATGGTTCAGGCCATGTTCCAAAGTTTGGGTGTAACTATTTAAAACCTCCAAAGTCTCAAATTCTACAGTAACTAAACAAAGTAAACAACTGTAGCAAAAAAACCGGCAAATCCATATAAAATGCAATATGTTCCAGCTGACTACAACATGTATCTATATTCTATTCTACTTCAGTACAATGATAGCAAATTGAAGAATTTCAGGGCATGTGCTGATGGTTTTGTGCATCTATTTTAGGGAAAGGTGTGGGAGCAAATAGGGATGAAGCTGCCTGACTTCACATCTCGTCCTGGAGCCACTTCCTGAGGCATAGAGACTCTCTGAGAAGCTGGAGCTGCAGCCTGGACACAAGGCAGGTTCATGCTCTCGTGAGCTACCAAGTTTGCCACGGCAGTGGTTTGCCACCGATGGTCAGCTGAGCTGCCTGCAAGCTTCTTGCTTGCCTCAGTCATAAAGTAAAACAAGTTTGCAGAAGTCACCATCAATGTGGCTACTATGGCCCAGGAACACGTGGGCAGAGGGTTGTAACAGCCCTATTGTCACTTACAAAGCCACAGCTTCTTAAACCTTTGCAGCATAGATGAAGTGGAGCTGCAAGCCGTACATACATGTGGGTGCTGGGTTCTTCTGACACAGATCCTACAGCACCTACCACTGACTGGAAAACCACTGAATGGAATGACAAGGTATTCAGAGAAGGAAAGGGGACTGTGCACTGGATTCAAGACAGAAACATACTGGTTTAGCTTAGCTTACTTGTAAAATGAGGACCAAGAATTCCAGTTGATGACACCTTTCACCAGATGAACATAAAACCTGTTTGTCTCTTGCTACCTGCACTTGATTTTTACAGCAAGGACATAACACAAAAAGCACACAGTCCAAGGCTGCTGGGATTGCATTCAGCCCTCCATGTGAGGATCCCAGAACATGGCTGAACTGCAACTATCCCTCAACACACACTCACCATGCTTGCAAGCAGATTATCTGCTTCCCCTCCCAAAAAGGTGGAGAGGAAAAAAGGGCCAACAGGATATCCATGTGAACTGTAAAGCTCCAACTAGCCAAGCAACTCTAGACTCACTGTTGTACCTACAGAGTTCATGTGTTTGGCCTCCCAGTAATGTGAAGTCATTAACCATCACTGCAGCAGTCATGAACCAGACTGAAGCATGCAGTAATTGATTAAAACCAGACATGTCACGGTTGCTTTTTATAGATCCAATTAAGTGTCAGCCTAATTAATGGAAGTTAGTGCACTAATTATAAGAGTCTGCATTATGACTCAGACTCAAACAAATGTTGTGCAAGAAATGTCAGAAATTTTTTTCAGACATCCAAGATAAATAATTACACTTATTTTTGTTACTTCTTAGCAACAGGAATGTTATACAACTGGACATCACTCCTGCAGCTGCATTCAGAAGTATTTAAAAATCACACAGTGTAGAGCAAATATTTGCTTAAAGACAATGCAATCTGTTTCATCATTAGCAAGTCATTTTGGAATCAAATTTTAAGAGCGTGTGTTGCCAGACTGCTGAGAATGAAGCCTCTTTTATGGAAGGCAGCCTCAAACACGTCTCTTTTGAGCTCTGCAGTGTTTTCTTGAACATCAAAATGACAGCTCTCTCCCTCATTCTCCATCCTCCATGCTTTGAGAAACACTGAAGTTCTGGCATTTTAAAAGTGAAATCAGTGTGATTTCAGTACATTCTGCAAACAACAGGAAATTCACTGAGTTCAGCTCTCTACAAACTCAGGCGGACACAGCCAAAACGGTCTGGATGACTGAGATGCTTTTTAGACCCTCTCTGCAACCTGCAAAACCAGTTGCAGGATTGCAGAGAATATCTGGATTAGGCAGAAGAGCAGCAGAATACATGATGGTTTAGAAATCAAGGGGATGTGCTTGTGGAGAGGGGGATTAATTATGCTGCAACTAAACCAAGTTTGATAATTAGGTGTTAGCAGACAGAAGTTTGTATGACAGGCTGAGATTTTAAGTTAGCAGGAAAACACAGGTCCTGGGGATGTTGAACTGAAATTGAGCTAGAGAGATAATTCACCAAGATGGTATCATGTCTGAAATAGGTGAAGAGGACAATGAGAACAAAAGCAAGAAAAAACTTAAAAGAAGAAAATTACTTGGGCTGGAAGGGACCTCAGGAGGTCATTGGTCCAGTCTTCTGTTCAAAGCAGGGTCAGCAAGAAGGCCAGACCAGCTCAAAGCTCCATCTAGCTGCATCTCTCATGAAGAGCACACAGTTTCTCTCACCAATCTTTTCCAATGCCTGACTGATTTCTTCATGATTTTCCTCCCTACGTCCACAGAGAACTTCACTTGTTTCAACTTATCCCCATTGCTTCTTGTCCTCCTGTCATTCACCACTGCAAAGAGTGAGTCTGTCTTCTGGAGAATCTCCTTACAGGTCCTAGCAGGCTGCTATTAGGTTGCCCCTCAGCCATTTACCCATTTGCAGGGAACTTCAAGAGAATGTGAGATGAACAAGAGAGGAGAAATCTAGTGAAGGCCTGATAATACAAAAGAAACAGGGCTAAGGAAGGCAAGCAATGAGGAGATAACTTATGGTGCCATTTAGGGAGGGGATAGCTCCCAGAAGTTTTAGGAAAAGCAATTTTATTTAAGCTCATGATGCAAAAGGCAGAACAGACAGCGCCTAGGACGAAATGTGGCACAAGGGACAAACAATGATGTCAAACTGTTAACAAGAGGGGCTGAAAAGAGAGAAGCAGGTACAATCTGTGGGAAAGGAGAAGAAAAACAAAGTAACTGCAGCCAGCAAGCTGTACTTCTTGACAACAATTGGCTTTGGCTGTCTCCAGTATGCCTCTGAATCATCTTCATCTGTCACAGACCCTCCAGCCCAGTTCAGGTCCCCAAAGGGGCCTTTGTGCTCACCAGAGGATTGGAGGGCAAGGAAATACCACATGGACTTCACAGCAAACCAATGACATTTAAAACCAGATATCAGGACACAGACAGCCCTACACTTTTACCACACACACTGGTTACTGACTCATCTGAGACTGAGGAGACTGAAGGGGAGAGCTGTATTACTGAATAAAGACTTTTCTGGAGACCTTAAAAAGCCCATAGATTTACAGCAGCTGACAATGATTCAGACACACTGAGCAGACAACCTAGATGCCGTCACCGCTAGGATGAGGCACACTGAAGTGAGAAGTTGTGCCAAGTAGGCCGTTTGTGTCACACTGAGAGACAAGATGAACTCCTCTGACCTTGCCTTCAATAACAAGCATCCACAGCACAGCAGACGGTCAATAAACGCAGGAACATCTCTCTCCCCACTTTTCCTCAAAGGAAAAACTCACCAACTATAAATGGCTCACTGTTCTCTCCTGTGAACAGGAATAGCATCCCAAGCAACCCTGCCATGAAACAGAGCCCTGAGCCCTGGACAACACACAAGCATGGGCACTCAGGTGATACCCTGTGGTCTGCAGATGAACTCACTGCAAGGACACACGATGTGATTCCAGACTCATCTGGGAAGTCCTCTCCATACCCTCCCCTTTTCAGCCTTTTCCAACCACAGCTTGGAGGTTGCTCATGAGCTCTGTAAAGCTAAAAGCTAACCCTAAAAATACACAACTGCCTACTTGACCTTCTGTTCCCTACTACATACAGCCCCATGGACAAACTCCTACCTGCCTTTCATACCTATCCTGCTCCACCTCTGGTTTCTAATGGATTTCTGCAGAATCTGTCTGTCTCCCAAGTCCCACAAGTCACAACAGAATATGGGCCAAGTCTGGATGGGGAGGGTTCTCCTCAACATTTCTGTCTCAGTCTTCCACAAATTCTCAGGGACAAAGCGTTCTTGAGAGGCTTAAGACTGCAACATGTCAACATTCTATTTAAGCTAAAGGTGATTTTGAAGACTAGATCATTTTCGGGACATGAAGAATTTAGTCTGGCTAAAACTAAGGGTATATTTCACAGAATCAAATCCAAAATGGATAAATCTTTATTGCTTCACTTGCTTTGTTCATTGGGAAGACCAGAATATTTCCATTTTGGAGGTGGAAGACTCACTTCTTAATAATCTTAAGATTGTTAGGGGTGAAAGTGTCAAGTCTGCCAAAGAGAGAGTTCTCTTTCATAATGCGTTTGGTCTTCACCTACACCGAATTTTCCCAATAAAGTAACTAAATTAGTACACTGAGCAGCTGGAGTGAATTCAGCACAATAACCCTTATTCGAAGGCACATTTTTCTGAGCACTTGCAGTGTGGATTCTCCTCAGACATGGCACTTTGGCCAAACCACTGCTGGCCAGCTGGATGGCTGATACAGCCTGGCAGAGACCAGACCTCAGGCAGGTAGCACTGCAGTTGTTTGCCACACTCCAAGGGGGTTCATCATGCACTTATGGTGACTTTAAAAACACTTTTAAAGTGACCAGTTACTGTCCCGTGGAAACCTCCTCAAAACAGAAGGGATAAAATCCTAGCTTTAGAAAATATGAACTTGAAAGACAGGCTTTTTCATGTGGGAATTCTCCACCTGTATTTCTAACAGTATTTGTTGTCCATGACCCATATGCAATGCTGAGAATCAGTGTTGGGGTTTTTTTGTGTAATCACTGTTGCACAGTTTAATTGGCTGCTGGTAAATAGCTGCAGTGCAATTGTTCAAAGGGCAATTTTTGCATATAAATCAAAACATAATTTTTTTCAGAAATGTCCTTTCTGCCTGGTTTGCTCTCCCTGAAAGACACAGCCTCTTCTCAGACCAGCTCAGTATCTGTGATTTGCTGAAATACTCAAGCTAGATGTTCTCGACAGACAGGATGTTTCTCATGTGGTGCCGTGTCTGCTGTGTCCAAAGCACAGGTCACTTGACAGCCAAAGACTGGCGTCATCTCAGATATTAGCTGGGGAAAGTTAATGAGGAAGAGGTTTGTTTAACTGGAAAGGGGACAATTTTTTTTGGTCCCTGGAAGATGGGATGACATGAATTTGTATGTGTTAGACTTAATTGACTGTCATGAGTTGTGACCTTTACTGAAAGACATAATTCCACAATTCAAATAAGGCCAAGGAAAGAATATGGATTCTAACGATCAACCTGAAATACAATCTCACTCTATTACCTCAGTCTGTACCCCTTAAATAGTACACAGCCTGCTCTAAGAGCAGAAAGCTAAACTGGGCAGATGCAAGACCTGTCTGGTAAATACTTTTTCCATTGATATCACTCAGATGCACCTTGCTCTCTAAGGATGGATAAATAAAAAAATCAATGCTCTTCAGCATGCAGTACATTACAGCTTCATGTTCCTATTTTATGGTAGTGCGTTGTTCTTACAGGCATTTTAAATTAATCCAGAGCCATCTAAATTTAGATAAGCTGTGTTTATTCATAATGGAGCATAGCTGTTCTGGGAACCTGCTCCTTTTATTTTTATTTTATGCAAGTACACTGAGTTTTTGAGACCTGCAGCTCAAGTGGTATTGAATCCCTTCAGTCTTCAAAAATAAATGAAACTCTTCTAGATGCAAAAGCACTGTAGTGATATATCACACAGCATTAACTCTCTAGATGCTGTGAGACCCTCCAGAGCATTGAATCACTGAAAGGTTTGGGAAGTGACCCCAAAGACAATGTTGTTCTAACCTCCCAGCCATGGGCAGGGACAACTTCTACTATCCCAGGTTGCTCAGAGCCCCATCCAACCTGGCCTTGAACACATCCAGGAATAGGGCATCCACAGTTTCTCTGGTAAACCTGTTCCAGTGCCTCATCACCCTCAAGCAAAGAATTTCTTCCTAAGTATTTAATTTAAACCTTTCCTCTTTCAATCTGAAGCCATCTCCCTTGTCCTGTCACTCCATACCCTTGTCCAAAGTCCCTCCTCAGTTCTCTTGTAGCCCCTTAAGTACTGGAAGGGGCTCTAAGGGCTCCCTGGAGTCTTTTATTCTCCAGGCTGAACAACCCCAGCTCTCTCAGCCCATGTCCATACAAGAGGTGCTCCAGCCTTCTGTCTAAGCTGGCCTCTCACTGCCCAGCATCCAGCCACTGCCACTCAGTCAGTTTCTGGCAGATACACACAGCAGATATCTAATGGATACCAAAATTACCAGTTGGGAATATCCCACAGACAAAGACAAAAATGTATAATTTTGCTCACCCTGCCATTACTTCCAAATGGAGCTGGCCAGAAACTGTCAGGAAGGCAGGCACATTGAAGAAATGGGTCTTTCCTGCAGATTCTTTTGCCTCACTTGATGTCTGTAAGTCAAAAAATGAGCAACAAGTCAGACTATTGGTGTTTAAATAAAAAGCACAGCACCCGGCTTATTTTCCCTCTTTTCAAAGAATTGATTTTCACTTTCCTACCAAGATGAACAGAGAGGAGGAAAAGAAGAATCTCTATCATTTGTAGTTTGAAGCTGCATACAGCATTGCCTTCAAAATTCAATTTCAAGCCTGATGAGAAAATGGAGGAGTGTTTTCTGTGTCAGTCCCACTGACTTTCAGAAAAAACTTTAAAAACCAGTGCTATTTTCTTTTCATGGGGAAATGAATTTGTTTCCATTGGAAAAAGACAAACAGTAAGTAATCAAAAAAAAAAGGAAATGCAATATCCTCTTAAGATTTGTTATTCAGTCTTCAAAAATACCACAATGGAAACACTATTAATTTGGAGACATCACAGTTTACATACTATATAGGCACTGAAAAATAAACTATGTTTCATTTCAGCTTTTGCATGCTTTTTTCAGGTCATCAGATATTTTAAGTATAAAAATCTACAAGTAATGGAAAATTTGGCAAGTTCAGTGTTCCATTATGAAAAACCTCAAAAAAAAAAAAAAAAGTCCCAACAGACAATGGGCACAGATTTAAAAAAAGACACACAAAAATTCATCTGAAAACAAGAATAACCTTTAATATTTACTGAGGGTGTCAAGCACTAGAACAGGTTGTCCAGACAGGCTGTAAAGTCTCCATCTGGGGAGATATAAAAAACTAACAGAGTACTGGGCAACTTGCTCCAGCTGACCCTGTTTGAGCTCAGTGAGATGGATTAGATGATCTCTAGAGGTCACAGCTCTGTGACTTTTAAAGAAACATGAAGATAAATGAGATTGTGTTTCAACATCTTGTATATTTCAGTGTCATCCCTAAGCTTTGGAGGAGTCAAATGTTCAGGAGAAAAACAGAACAAACTTCAAAGCTAATCTGAGGTCTGGTTGATCTACAATCACTTCCAAACGAAGACTTTCTTCTGAAGTAAGTTTGAAATACCCACTTTTCAAAGTGTAGTTCCTACGAGTTATGCTAAGTGTTGCTAGCTCAGCTAAGTATGTCACTGCCTCCAGCCATTCCCCAGCTTGCTGTATCACAGGGAGCCTTGTTTGCCAGCCTTTGATAGTCTACAATCTGCCATTTTTCTCAATGAGTTTGAAGGTGTTGCTTTTGTTCTCAAAAAGCTCTGCTGCTCATCACTAAGATAAAACAGTGACTTCCAAAAACCTCAGATCACAAGACAGTTTTCTCTCTTCACAGCATCACACTAAAGAAAAGAGCAACCTTGCCTTGTTCCACAGAAATCAGTAAGAATATGACAATTTGTGGCTGTAACCCCAGGACTGCTTCCTTTGTTTCAGAGGTTTTGCGGTTCTAAAAAAACCAAACACCAAACTCCAAGGATGCAGAAGCAGGCCCCTATTGTTTTCATCAAATAAACCCAGAGCATTTGGTCAAAAACAATAAAGATATTAATAAACATCAAACATCCATGTACTGCAGCCCCAGAAGCATGGCTGGAACACTAGAGAGAAGAGCCATGTACCACTGGTTTCTCTTTGCCTGCAAGTTTAGTTCAGCTACATTCCTTGTTTCACCAGTGAAAAATCCCACCTAATCCTGGAGGATGCAACTTCTAAACAGTGAGAAAGAGACAAACCGAGCAAGAAGAGAACAAGAAATCAGCCACAAAATCTCAATGCTTCCCCCCAAATCCACAGACAGGATACAGCTGTCTCCAGGAGCTGGGGCCTGGTTTATTTATAACAACTTTGTGTCATTTTTCATTTTACAAATCAGATATGATCTCAGAGAGACATAGGGAAAACAGAAACACAGTAAATGACTGGAGAAAGTGAGAAAATCTACAACTCAACTGGGCTTCTGGAAACTTGCAGCCTGTTTGAGAGGTCACTGAGAGATCCCAAGATGTATGTCTGCATTGTGAGCAGCTCCTGGATGGCTTCTGACACAAGGTGAAGAGTACACAGAGCAATATTTAGATAAAATTTTACTGCCTCATCACCATCCGATCACCTCGCCTCTCCACAGCTGCCCACTTGTTCTACCTCATCCTGAGGCACTATACTTCATGCAATGCGTGTTGTTAGCTGCAACACAGCTCATGCAGAAAACTTTTCTATGCAGGAAAAATTAAATGCCTCCCTTTTTGTTCAGAAGGGACACCTTCAGCAAGGGGAGATTCCATAATTAGCAGCTGCACATTTCACAGGTACAAATATCAGCTAAGCCACTGGAGGTGATTCCTCCACTTTACACATTCAAGCACAGGCCAATATTCCCAAGTGCCTGTGCCCCAGATTCATGCTCAGCCTTTTAGATCAAGCTGGTTTCTTTATTCTATGAAACCACAGCCACCAGTACAAGACAAATAAATGGTAGGGGACACTATCCCTTCAATGCTGACACTGGGTGAGATTGGTTTTCATGCCCATGATTAGCAAAATGAACCAACAACACTGTGGTGCTTTTGCTTCAATTAGATGGACACTTCTCCCGCTTCCCAGCCCCAAAACACAGACTTGATAAAAGATAAGGAGGGAAATTATGGGTTTCCTTTCAAGTTCTCTCCATTCCAGAGTATAAAACTACCCAAATTACAACAGGGGAAGAGGGAGAGGGAATCTGTATGAAACATCTTGGTGTCTCAGAGTAAACATGCTATAAATGTACTAGTATTTGACGTCAACTTCAAAGGCTTTTTGTTCTCATTCTAAATACAAGAACAACTGGATTTAGTACCTGTTTTGTTCTCCATCTCCTCAAATGTCTAATGATTTAATTTAAAATTATTCCCTTTGATGTCAGTCTTGTATTAACTTCTCCTTGAGGCAATTAGCTTCAGGAGAGTACAAACTGTTTGATTTTGTCTTACACTCTATGCAAGCAAAAAGCATGGAAGAGATCAGAGAAGACTTGAAAAGCTCAGAGAGATCACTGCTGTAAGCTCTAGCCCAGGCCCACACCACCACTCTGCTGCAGCTTCCTAGCAACACATCTTTAATCCAGATTTGCCCTTTGTGACACCCTGTTATAAACATGGTTGGATTTTCCTTTTTAGACAATCCCTGCAAAACTCCTGACTTACAAGAAGTCCTTCTTGCAATTCCAATCCTGATTCTGATCAGCTGGACTTGCACAGAGCACTAGCAGCTGGTTCTGCTGAGACAACCATCTCATAAATATGTACTGGAATGCATAACATCTCATAAATACGGACTGGACAGGCGGATATGAATCAGGTAGAAACAAGCAGAAACTGGGAGAGCTAGAGCATGAAAAAGCAAGCCCTCCCCCAGCTCAAGTCCAGCTTACCCTGATCCCTGCTGAGCACATCTTTGAGTACCAGTCTCCCAGGGACTGGCTACCTCCCAGACCGTCACACATCTCTAAAAGGGAAAACACCTGACAGACACTAATACTGCTGCATTTAACTGTGATTCTCCCCAGCAGATCCCAGCTTTCTTTGGTGATGGCAACGATACTTTTCAGTAGTACCAAAGGGACAGCAGGAGTAAGGTTCTGCACCTTCAGCAGCAGGTACATATAGCTGGTACCACAGCTGGCACAGCCATAAATTTCCACCTTCAGGAATCTAAAACTTTTGACATTCACTCCTGTGAGCGAGGCGCAAAAACGCCTGGAAAGCCCAACACCGTACAAACTCCAGATGCATTTTATAGAAGAACTATACCTGGATGGTTCTTCAGGCTTACAGTCAAATATCCTTTCAAGTAATGAAATGGCCTGATCCAGACTCTGGGTTCAGCCAAACACCATCCAGGTGCCACGAGGTGTGTGTGTGGGAAGAGGCAAGCCTCATTCAGAGCACATTTTACCTCTATTGGAGCTGACAGGGAGAGTGCAGCACTCCTTACAGGTAGAGAGTGGTCCCAGAAAGGAACAAGGCCACAGGCAATAAAAAACTGCATGTGAAATCTACTTTGAGGAGCTGTGAATGTATGATACAGCTGTTGTGCTTTGGAACTCACTGCATGCTGAGTTCTCTTAAAAGGCTGCAGCTGGGCAACAGGGAAAGTGGCTATTGAGACCCACACTGAACCAGCTGGAGTGTCCTGGGCCAGACAGGCTCTTACAGAGCACTCCACCTTTTCCACAGCAGCTGAGGGTGGCCACATAAAGAAAATTTTCCAGGGAGCAAAGTGGAAAAGAGAGCAAGGGACTCAGAAAGCAGGGAGTCTTCAACACTGCAGACAGAGTGGGAGGCTACTGAAAATAGCAGGGAACAGACATGCAGCTGGGTCACAAGAACAAAAGTAAGGCAGATTTCCTAGGATGCAGCCACAGAAGGGGACTGGGTAAACTTTCTTGGAACATACAAAGCTGCTAAGAATTTTAAACTTCAGAAGAAGAAAAGGAGAAAAATAAGAAAAAAAAATAAAGGAAAAAATCTGTGCTGAGGTGGAGGTGCTAAAACTGCTGGTATGGGGGAATTATTTTCAGATTAAAATAAAATAAAAAGGGTTGTTTGCCCCTGCTGATCTGCATTCTCCCTATTTCAAGAATGACCTCGTTCTGCTTTGGATGGTACTAAAACACTGCTTTCAACAGTCAAAGCTCTTCTAGTGTTTTCAATAAATTTACTTTAAAGAAAGAAGCACAAACAAGATGCTTCCTTCTCTACACTCTCCCACCACAGGAGGACACTGTCAACAGTGCAGAAATCCACAAGCTGGTGCTGCTGATGTTCTCCATGTGGGTTAGGGTCTGTCTAGTCATTTTCACACTTCTGCCAGTTTCTCCTCAAACATACACTTTTCTGGTGGAGAAGCTTCCTCTGGAATTGTTACCATCTTGTGACTAATTTATTTTTTAAAGTGCCCTCTGCTTACTGCACTCTTTTCACCATTACAGTACTTCATTTAAAAAACATTTAGTTGATTTGCCCAGCAGAGAAGGCATCCTAAGTCCTAATATGAGAGCAGCCCAGCCAAAGCTATGTACAGACTAATCAGTACACCCAAAACCAAACAAAGATAATGAGGAAGCTGAACATATAAACAAACACAAATCCTACAGGATTAAAAGTTTTAGGAATCAAAAACCGTATTTCAAAAAGCCTTTTCATTCTAACTTCAGATACATTTTTCCTCATCTCTTCAAATCACATGTAAAAACATATTCCCACTCTCCTCACTTTCCATCACTTCTAAAGAATGCACAGGCCTGAGCAGCCATCAGACATTAGTCAGAGGATTAAAACTGTGCCAGTCAGAGAAAACAGCTATTTAAAGGCAATAGTTCACAGTGGGTGCAAAAGCAGCCTCTACTCAGGTCCTAAAGGCTATTCAACTAAGGTTTTCAATTTACTCCACCTGCAGCAGGTCAGCTAAACTGGTGAGACTATTAGTTCTATACACTGCCCAAGGGAGCTAAAAAAAACCCCAAAAGGCAGAAAAGACCCAACCTGTTAACAGTAGATATATGGTAACTACTACAAATTCAGAAGCAGGTTGGTTTCATCAATTCCCATCACCAGAAATCTTAGCTCCTCCTCAAATATAAGAGGAACAGGAATTTATATTCTCCCTTGGCCTGTTCAAGCAGTGAATTAAAGGCTAGTTTAAAAAGTGACTGAATACAGCAGACAGGAATGTCTTGATAGTTTGGTTAAAAGTACATGAAGATACTGGGCTTTGCTGCAAATACCACACCCTTACTATTATGTCTGACACTCTTTTGTCACTCTTATTTTGAGTCTGACAGCCTCACATGTACAGCCTACTGCAGGCTTAATCTTCCCCACGTTTTCACTGTCAAAAAACTGTGTCACTGCTCCAGTGAAGTGATCCCTGCACGATAGCAGGCAGTCGTAGATCTCTGCTAGCTAGGGCCAGTTGTGAACAGGGCTTTGCAGAAGCAAAACTAAGTACTAAACGAGCTCAGACAATGAAGCCATACTCAAAGAAGAAACAGGAAATCAGGGAGAACTTCCCCCTTCCCAGCAGCAAGTGGGTTTGTGAAGCCCTTCCTTTATGGCACAGGCCATTTAATGGGGTCTGACTTGGCACTTACACCATGCCTTTTAAGCACAGCTGCAGTTACATTTCTCCAAGACAGGTATTATTTGTACCCAGCAATCCCACTGGAGTGGAGTAAAATACTTGCCTTGAACCATGCATTTAGATAAGATCCAGTTTATACAAGTTTCAGGCTCACAATTTAGCACCTCATTCAACATTTGCATGAGGGTTTCTGTCACTACCAGCCACCTACGCTGTAGTCCTGCATCCTCTACAGCTTTCAAGTGGATACAATTTGTACCAAAGACGCAATACACTGTACAGCTGCAAACTGCATAATGTTTCCATCATTAAGTGTCACTTGTTTTCATATCTTAATTTGCATGCAACAGCCTGGAGTGAACCTTGGGTAGCATTAAGGCATCTCAATTAAACAGGAACAATTTCGTTTAGCTAATCAACCCTATTGTCCCAGCAAGCAAAAAGCTGAGCCACATGTACTGGTCTGGAAGGGAATCACTGGTAGCACAGGTTAGACTTTGAGATCCTGAAGAACAAGTAGACAGAAGCTTTTTTTGTCATGAGCCTGTGCAGAGTGGAAGACACTATCCCACAGCAAGTAACTGCCACCTCAACAATTTTTCTTTTGCTTACAGATGAAATACCAGCAAAGCTGGAGCCAATAAGCATAAGTGGCAAGGGATGCCATTGTTTGAGACAGAAGAGTGAATTTCAAATACAGAGTATCAAATGCAGATGGAATTCTGTATGATTAATGACTGTGGGGTCAGAAACCATGAGAAATCTGTGGGGAAGATCTTAGTGGTTATGGCTGTGTTTCAGTTTCACAGGAGGTTCTGACCCATGACACGAACTACTCTTATACTGATAGATTGTGGCAGGAATTTGGTGGTTATGGGGAGGCTTGACCATATTGGGGGAGAATTCCAACATAAAACAGGAGTAGCTTTAGGGAGGAACCAGTGAAAAGGAGTTTCAGGTATTGCTGACTTTTTTTTTAAGGATTATCTCATGGTGAATTATATTCTTTGTTTCAAAGCTAAGAAATATTTGAGTGTAGCAGGCTGTCCTGGAAGATCCATCCCATCTCTCGGGCTCTTACGATCACATCATTCTGTTTACTAAAATGTTCCACCTACCTCCGTTATTCTCTGTAAATTTTTCCACAGCACCAGGGATAGAACAACCTCATCAGTACAAAAGGTGCTGATTAATGCACAAAGTAGCAATAAAATAAAAAAAAGAGATAATGCATCTGTTTCATTGTCTAGATTATTAGTTGAAGCAAAGGACTGCTATATTAAAAAAATAATCACAGAAGTATCTAAAAGGGTTTATAAAGATAAATATTTCCTCTAACCTTCAATAACTCAAGAATTGCTTTGAAAAAAAAATCAAAACAAACTTGATGCAACCCAGCTTACCTCAATATGAAAGAGATCCCCAGCACCTTCACAGTCATTGGATGTAATTATGGGAGTATGAATATGCACATATCCATTATCCTAGAACAGACAGAACAGCAAAGTTACGGAGCTAAAGATATCAAACATCACCATCAAGGATAATGTCAACCAGCACACATAACTTGGCCATTATCCCCCAGCCAGGACAGCACATGTAGTCTTTCAGGCAGCTTCTGCCTTACAGGGACAGACAACAAACTAAATGCTAGCACATTTTATAGATCAGGTTTATAGTGTTTACTACCTGTAGTACTACCTGTAGATAGGGTGTTTTCCTCCAGGTTTCACAACCAAAAGAGACTTATGTCACTACTATGAGTTTTTTTGCAACGGCCCATTTCCACACCATTCCCCTTTTTTCTCACTTCCTCCAGCATTTTTCTATTTTTAGACAGTTTCAATCAAAATCACCCCTATGACCTCAACACTTGGTTTCTTTCAGCTTTTTGGAAGGCAGTGGTTAGGCAAAGGACACTCTTCATGTGCTGCTTTAAGAGAAGAGATCAAATGTGTTGGATGACAGAAATCACACACTGGATGAAAGAGACACCTTAAAAACACCCAACCACCAATGAAGTGTCAGTTCTACCTTGCATCTTCTAAGACACTGAGGTCAGACTGATTATAAGAGACAGGGTATACCCTGGCTTGCTCATGTTCAAGGTACCTGCAGAATTACACATTCACGTAGTAGTTCATAAATCCAGCAGAGGCCTCAGAAACCAATAAGCCTGAATGAAGAAAGAGTCCCTGTTCTCTTGATTTCTCTGCAGTGCAGCCATAGGCTTTTAAAACAGCTGCAACCCAAAATTCAGTGGATGAATACATCTTGGCTTCACAGCTTTTATCAGAATAATACAATTCAGTCAGTCACATGAGAGGTCCTGGTCTTTATCACCAGCTAGTTAAGGGGCTGGGAATACAGGAGTAGTATTTACTGTCCACTCTGAGAATCAAACTAAATTTAATTTGGAACAAAAAGCTCATATGGACATGCAATGCAGTTCCGTGGGAGTACAATAATACAACCAACAGGGAGCAAAGACCCTGCAGTCAGCTTCAGGCTACCTTGGTTACAGGTGCAAAGACCTTGGCTCCTCACTGGGATCCAGTTACTGCACAGAAAGAAGTTTTGGAGCCAGAACTGCTTGCTTTGCCTGGAGAAGGAAGTTTCAGTCTACCAGCACAAAATGCAGTTCCCTGCATATTTAGAGCCCTGCTGGTTACATGGCCTCCCAGCTCTACAGGAGATGTTTGAAAAATGCCTAAATTCCTCATACAGTGGTAGCAGTTACTGTAAAGAAGCACATTTCACACAGAAGATCCATTACGTGCTTTGGAAAGGAATTCACATTGCACAGATCTGAAATAAGAGAATCCCTTAAAAACCTCTTGGATAACTCCCCTTATAAAAGCTTCTAAAATAATTCAAGTTGCATTACTGGCTCTGACAAACCTGGAATTTAATGTGCAAAGTGGAAGTCACCATTCACAATGCAACTATCTATCTTACTGTGCCTAGGAAGAATGTTCCTATCCCACATGGACCACAATTCTCAGTAGAATATTTAAAGAGGACGTTTTAGCTTTCAACATGCAAACCAAAGGCACTTGGCACTAGCCATTCATTACTGGAAATGAACAGGCTAAAAAAGAGAGGTTTTTAAAGTTACAGAGAGTCTCGATAATTTTGAGTGTGTATTCAAACAGTTCCACTTATTTTCTTCCATCATTACACTCCTTACAGCTTTGCAGAGTGAAAATGCTCCAATTATGCTTTCTAGCCATGGTATGTTCTGACATTGTCAAGTTGGAAATTGCAATATTCTTGGGATGATGCAAGCGGCAATTTTAAGACTTCCTTCCATTAGAAATGGAATAAAACCACAGACATTCCTGGTGCTAGGAGAGTTCTCACATAAGCATTTGTAAATATCAGGTCTGAGACCAAATAATCCTTATTCCTTAAAACTAACTTTGGCATAGCTGCTGCTGTGTGAATTGATGATACGTTCTATTTTTTTTTATACAGCTCTGCTCTCCAGCATTGTAAACAGGAAGGTATGTCAGAGCCTGAGCAGGAGCTGTTGTGGAGAAGCAAAGCCTGAACAAGACATATTTTGTATCCTGGCTGCATTCCGTGACCAGGTTTGGAAGCACAAACCATTGTAGGCAATGCCCTCTAGTGGCTCGACACCAGCACAGACTTTTTCCCAACAGAGCTGGCTTCTGTCTTAAGAGCAGGCACAATCCTGAAAATAGCAGCTTTACCTACACGGGATTTCTATTAGGCTCTTTAAAAAAATCCACAAAAAACCACAAAACATGTCCCCTTCTCCCAAAACTCACAAAAGTCATCCAAATACCATGCAATTCCACACAGACAGTTCTTAGAGCAAGCAAGCCTTCTTTGCCACTGCAGGCAACAAAGACCAGGAAACCTGGGACCAGAAATTCATCTCAACATTTCTAACCTGTTCCTTCAGCCACACTAATTACTACATATGAATTTTGTCATCAGAATGTTCTGAATATGATTCTATTCTAACTAAAGCCAGCTTATCTAGCCAGCTTATCTAAACTAAAGCATGTTTATTTCCAGGAACAGCTTTACAGCAATGCTCAGGTGTGCTAGAGGACTTGCTACCTGTCTTTATCTACTCACACAAAGAATTGCATGGTCTCTAAGTGACATCTGGCATCAGAGCCAATTCACTGTCCCCTTGCCTGCACAAAGCCTGTGCTGTGCCCACAGCTTGAGTGACACATTCAGAAAACACAGGTGGCTCCCACCCATCAGTTTGAAATGCATCAGGAGTCTCCTAATGTCAGCTAACAGCATTCACACAGATTTGTACTGCAATAAGAGAAAGGCAAGAACAGAATAACATGAAGCTGTGAGTCAGTTTGTCTGTGTTCCTGTATCACAGATTTTTCCATGTGGGAGGAGGGTTTTCTGTCCAAGGAGCATAAGGTCACTGCAGAGGATGGGTTAAACAAGTCCATATTATGTTGTGTTCCACAGACCACACACTCACAGGCAATTACACTGCAACTCTGTGAGAGGGATAAATAACAGGAAATGGGTGGAAAGACACTCACAGGCCACAGATGCACTAACCTGATCATAAGCAACAGTCTGGCCAAGGCCCAGCCAGGCCCAGGCCTGGAAAGAAAACCGCTGTGTCCAAAATCCATGCCCTGCAGGCAAGAAGTCACACTGCCTCCCTGCTAACCTGCTCCTGTAAAGCCAGCCTGGGTGAAGTGCTCTACATGAGGCTGGATACAGAAGGGACTACCTGGAAGAAGGAGTAGATGCCTGCAGAGGCTTCACTGCGGATTCGCAGGAGGGCGCCCAGTGTGTTGCTCCTGCATCGCAGGTGAGGGAACTGTCGGACGTACTCCAGTGGGTGCCTCTGCTTCATTTTCAGGGGAAACGACTGAAAACAACAAGGAAATCAAAATAAGAGGATGAGAACTTGGGAGTCAATGCAGTTTTATTGCTATTCACGGAATGCCATCTCACCCCACTAAAATTCAGTCACTATTACAGAGCACAGAAGAACTAGATGCTTTTGCCTATCTTTTCTGATTATTTTGTGTATTTTATAATGCTTACAGCACAGCAAGAGCCATGAACATAAGAGTAGGTATTAGCACTCTAGAATGCTCCATGTTTTGGATGTTGAGCTCCTCTGAAACCCAGCTGTTCACTTCACTGCTGCAACAGCAAGCTGCTTCTGAATGTGCCCGTGGCAGATACGGTCCTTCCAGCTGCACAACCTGGAGCGTATTGCCAGTTCCACCGTTTCTCCAATTCATATCTGAGCCAGACTTAGCAGGTAAGCCACCTGCACAGGTAAGTGCTTCAGGCTGGGACACAGGCAAACTCTTAACTGTCAGCATGTGCACATTTTCCATGGAGAAACTGCTCTGCCCCAGAAACGAGCTTTCATGGTGATCCCATGTTTCTCCTTTGATGCATCCTACAGACTCCGCTGACAAATCAAAGCTTGCAGGACCACTAAGACTTAAAGAAAATACAGTTTCAAGCATGCTTTGCTTGATACTTTGACCTTTACAAATGCATTTCCAGCAGTCCTACCCCTCCTGCTGCAGTGACATACCCAAATATCACAAGGTCCCACTACACGAATGGTTTCAGCTTGCAGCTCCATGCTTTGCATCCTATGAGGACTTTTGACAAGCTTCCCTTGCACTTCCACTGCACTTCCAAAAGTCAGGTCTCTAAGAAACCAAGAAAAAACAACAGCTTAACTAGGTGCTGATACAACTACAGTCAGAAGAGAGACTCCTGTTAATTTAGCTGGATCACTTGAGATCACAAGAGATGCTGTAGCCATAGAGCTTAACTGATGAAATGAAAAATTATTAAATGCAGAGGTGGGAATGTGAAGAGATTCACAAAGCTATAGAAGAATTTAGGACAAGGCAGGAATGTTGGACAAGTGGGGAAAAGTGACAGGTTTTTATTAGAAGGGGTTTTTGGTGTGGAGAAATGCAATATATAATAAAAAATTATTTTAAAAATCTTTAAAAAAATCAAGTTATACATAGAAAGGTCCTGGATCATCCCAAAACTCCCAACCCTAGCCCAGTGAACACCTGAGAGTAACAAACAAAATTAAGCTGTAAAACAAGTGCATTATTTTATTATAACACAATAGACTTGCCTATCCAGAGGTTATGCCTACCATGCCAGCCCCCTAGCTGTTACAGAAAGAGCAACAGCACCCTCCAGAACCTCCCTGGCTACCTCGTGTGATTTCCAAGCAATTCAAAAAGCAGTCAAGAATGCCTACACTGCTACAACTGTTAAGAAAATTAGGTCCAAATTAATCTCATAGGATTAATCAACTGATCCACAAGGCCTCAGCTAAGTGGACACAGAGTAGTCTGACACTCTCCCTCCTAAAAGTGCATCCAGAGACCCCAGACTGAAGAAGTGCCTTTCCTGTGGGCAGGTGCCAGAGGCTGGCGAGTCCCTGGCACAGGGAAGGAGGCCTGAGCAGACCCCTCCAAGCACTGCTCAACACAAGCATTTCTCCAGTTTTTTCAAATGGACTAACCTCTTTTCCAGGCTGGGATCAGCAACAACCTGGAGGCTCTCCAGAGAACTCCCATCATTTATGTGCAGGAACAAAACTTCCTTCTGGGATCGGACAGAGCGGACCCAGCCCTAGAGGTAAAAGAAAAAGAGATTTGTTATGTCTTGGCAGGAGCGCTGTATAGTCATGCTCTTCTTCCAGCTGAGCTGGATACACCACTTCAGGCTTATTCCAGCTTCTTACTGAAATCAAAGTAACTGCTTCTTTAGGGGCAAAAAAATAATAATCATAAAAAAAAGAGAAAAAAAGTCAGTGTCATTTTTCCTTCTGACTTCAAAGCAGAAACAAATCCTTAGGCAGAGATATCCTTCTGAGGCAGTCTCTTCCTGACTACAGCAAGGATTAATACGATGTACCTGCATCTTTGGGGAGCTGAGAATACAGAAAGCAACAAAGTGCTCTAAAGATGGTAAGTGTTTTGGGAAAGTATATATTCTTATCAGTGATGTCCCTTCCAAACACTTCTTACTAAAACAGGAGAGGCTAGTAATGCACCATTCTTCATTACAATACACTCGAGACTGTTCTGGTTGGTTTTAGTATCAGTTTTGTTGTTGTAATCCTGTAGAAAGGTTCCAATCTTTCAAATCTTCAAATCTGTTCACTAGTTGTTTACATGCCCTAAACTGCTGGCTGGACTGCTAAAACAGTGATGCAGCCAATAGTGTCACATGAAAAACTACGTATTCATGCAAAACAAAAACTATTGCCTTGGATTTTTCTCTTTTCACCTCAAAATCAAGACTGCTACACCATGCCCATGGGGAAAAAATATAGTAAGAAAAATTTAGAAATACTCTGTACAGTTTCATGAAGAACTAAACTAGTAATACCTAAATTCTCTGTACAGCAAAACAGTAGAGCTGACCATGTACAGTGCAGGCTAATGTCTTAATCTGAGTTTTTTAATGACATATAAATTTTAATTACTTTTTAAAGGGAAATGTTAAGTCAGTACCAAGGCAGTAAGCAATACTAATAGCATAATATCACCCAAAATATAGCTCCCATAGTTGCTTCCCAACTCACCACAGCTGAGATAAAGCTGGCCTTAAAAGCAAATTATCTGCTAGGGGGCTTCCAGCTCATCTTCTAACAATACTGTAGAGAACAACCAAAACCAGTGCTGATTAAACAACCAAAATGCCTCCTTTCCAAGCAGTTTCATCTTTTTCTTAACTGGAAGGAACCAAATAGTCCCAAGGACTTCAAACTGTGCAAGTGCTTTAGGGATTTCATATCAGACAAACCAATGCAAATCCATCTACTTCTGTCACCTAGACAGAACAAATCAAGAATTAAACAGCACTAGAAGTAAAGCATGTTATAGTTTTAGGAATGACTACTAACACAGGCAAAGCATTACACAGGCTGGGATAACACGCTTTCCATGTAAGAACCATGGAAGATTTTAAAGACATGAACCTGGTGAGTCAGACAGGCTAAACCACCCCTGCAGAGCGTTCCACCCGAAGGAAGAACTAATGCAAGAAACAAGATCATCTGGGCATCCTCTTATTTGTATGGTTAGAGCAAAAGGTATTTCATACAGTAACATGCCTGAAGCTGTTGTGCTTATCCTCTGTATTCCAGCAAATCCCCAGAACACACCATGTATGTTACACTGGATGCACATTTAATGTGTAACGGCAGATGTTTTTCTCAGCTTCCTTCCCCACAAACGCTCCTTAACAAAACACACAAAAAGTGAACAAAGAAACATTCTCAAGAACTTTTTCTGCCACCTCATCAAAGCTGTTCTGGGATCTATTAAATAAGGAGAAGAGTCTTGCATTCTGCAATAGGAAGTAAGAGCATATCCACAGGCTTGCATTGGAGCAGCAGAAGCTGTGCCAGCAATGTTTTTACCAGTTCACACCTTACCAGAATGAATGTGCAATGAAAGTGACAATCCTGACTCTGACTAGACTGCATATTCCAACAACCTGGCCATAATAAGGTTGGATTTAAGCCAGGTCAGATACCTAGCCCAGTTTAATACCAAATCCCCACATTTTGCTAGCACAAGGGAAGAGCAAAGCAGCAAGGGTCTGAAGGACAGGGCAAGGGGAGGAATGTCGGTACTGCAAACTTTAGTATCAGTTTATTCTAGCTTGCACTATTCATCAAACTACATCTGAAAAGAACCTACAGTGGATGAGCTTCTTCCTACCCCATTAGGCTTCACCTACATATGAGCAGGAATACCAATATGCTACAAACTGGTTTTTGGGTCAGTAGAATCACAGAAAGGTTTGAATTGGAAGCGACCTTAAAGGTCATCCAGTTCTAACCCCACTGCCATGGGCAGGGACACCTTCCACTAGACCAGGTTGCTTCACTGGGAAGTGTTGGTGCAGCTACGTCTTCTCTACGCAACCTGTGCCAGTGCCTCACCACCCTCACAGTGAGAGATTTCTTTCTTATAAATCTAAATCTATCCTCTTTCAGTTTTGTTTAAAACTATGACCAAGTACCCCAGTCCTTTTCACATTCATCCAGAAATACTGACAACTGCACAGTTTTGCATTGAAACAGGGACTCTGCGTGTGTGCAACCACTGCTCTGCCAGTTGGAAACACCAGAAAACAGGGGAATACACAATCCTATGTCAAGGGAAAGCGCTCCATAGCTAAAATGCCCATTAATCCCAGGCTACCTTGGTTCACAACAGGAGCCGAATACAACGTCAGCGGAAGTGTTATCGATGGTTCTACTCACACTGCTCTAAACCTGGATGTACGTGGCACAAGAGCTATGAAAAAGCTTTAAAAACAACAGCGCAGCGGCAACGGCTGGGTCTCCGGCACAGAACAGGTGATAAAGCCAATGCTGTGGAGAGCACATTCAGTACAACCCATCACAGTGACAACGCTTCTCCGCACATGCCGAGCGACTCCAAAGCTTCCCTGGCTCGGGCAAAGGCGAACTGAGCGCGCACAACGAGGGAACACAC
Organism: Orthonyx spaldingii; assembly: GCA_013397795.1. Classification (NCBI taxonomy): domain Eukaryota; kingdom Metazoa; phylum Chordata; class Aves; order Passeriformes; family Orthonychidae; genus Orthonyx; species Orthonyx spaldingii. The sequence continues at coordinate 1,525,097 of VZTJ01001488.1, read as the reverse complement.
GGGGAGGCTCTGCACGACTGCACAGGAGATCTGGGAGCTCAGCAACACGCTCTGCTGGGCTCCCGCATTTCCCTCCTTGAAGCGCAGGCGCCCCTCCAGGCCCTCCCTTCCGCTCGGGCTCCGGGCCGGGCCATTGCCGGGCACACCCTGGGCACACACCTGCACTCTGACCGCGTCCGCCGGCTCCCGCGCCTCCAGCGCCTGGCGCACCCGCAGCCGCACGGCCCGCGGCAGGGAGGCGCAGCGGCGGAGCGCCCGCCACCCGCCCCGGGCGCCCAGCATGGCGAGGCCTGGCGGGCCCGCTCCCCCGAGCCCCGCTCCGGACTCCCTGCGCCCGCTCCCGCACGGCCCCACGTGAGCCCGTCTGCCTCCCGCCGCCACACGTGACCGCCCGCCCAGCCAATGGCCGCTCGGACTGCCTCCGCCCAGCCAATTGGAACAGAATGCGCGCTCGGCCCGTCTCTTCCGCCGCCCGGACGCAAGCGCCCCTGGGAAATGTAGTTCCCTTTTTGGGGTCTAGGCTACCAGCGGGACACGTGGGGATGGGATCCTAGCGAGTGGAGGGAAGGATCCTGCATGGCCGCCAGAGGGATCCCGTGTTGGGAGACAAGGGATCCCCGTGGCAGGGGTAAGGGATCCTGCTGATCTCTGCCACCATCTCAGCGGCAGTGCGGTCTGGGGATGGCGTGCTGTGGTTCTTGGGGACCTTCAGCCACCCTCCTGTCCCCCTGGGCTTGTCTCAGGGACCGCAGCCCCTCGACATTCCTCTCTTTTCCTGATAAGGGACTCAGGACTCGGCTCGGCAGGTCTTGCTGAGGAATAGACCCTTTTTTCTGTCTCTTTTTCAGTCTTATGCCCCTCTGTCCTTCCAGCTCCTCTGGGTGGCAGGTGAGGAGCAGCCATCAGGGTCTCCAGCTCTGCAGAGAATGACTTGGCAATACTGGTGGGCTAAAAATTGGATATGACCCAGCAATGTGCACTTGCAGCCCAGAAAGCCAGTTGTACCATGGTCTGAATCCAAAGCGGTGGGGCCAGCAGGGCAAGGGAGGGGCTTCTGCCCCCCTGTTCTTGTGAGACCCCACCTGGAGCATCCCGCTTTGGAGTCCTCAGTACTGCAAACATATGGACCTATTGGACTGAGTACAGAGGAGGCCACAAAGATGATCAGAGAGCTCAAACACCTTTGCCATGGAGACGGGCTGAGACAGTTGGGGCTGCTCAGCCTGGCGAAAAGAAGGCTTCTTCCTTACTGCAGCCTTTTCAGACTTTAGAAGGGCCTATAAGAAAGAGAAACCTTTAGTGCAAAGATAAGGGACAAGAGTTTTAAAATGAAAGAGTGTAGGTTTAGATTGTACATGAGGAAGAAATCCTCTGCTATGAGGGTGGTGAGGCTCTGGCAGAGGTTGCTCAGAGAAGCTGTGGCTGCCCCAGCCTTAGAATTGTTCAAGGCCAGGTTGGATGCGTCTTGGAGCAACCTGGTCTAGTGGAAGGGTCCCCTGCCCATGACAGGAATGTTGAAATGAGATGATATTTAAATGTCCTTTCCAACCCAAAACATTCTGTGATTCTATGAAATGTGTAATGCCAGTGCTGCTTCCCCATGCAGCCCAGTCTTTGCTGCTCTACCTGCCCGGTTTGTGCCTGTCCCTCTTCTGCAGTGTCACTGCAGGAAGGCAGCAGCTGAACATGCCTGCTGTGCTTGTGGTCAGAGGTTGCCTCACTTCTGTACTTTGATCATTGGAGCTCTGTGAGTGACACAAGACACAGCAGCAGTAGGATGCCCCAGGGCCAGGAGATGCTGGGAGGCAGCTTTGGTAGTGACACTGCTTGTAGGGAGACAAATCCCTGCCTCACTGTAAAGTCCCAGGTAAGAAAGGAACTGCTGGCCAGAGACCACATTTAAAAGAAACAAACTGGGCTCATGGGAGAGAGAGAGGAAAGCTTTGTAGATGCCTGGTTTCGACTTCCCCATGTGATTCTTTTTATCTGTGCATGAAAGGCTTCTTGTCCTCAAAGTCAAATGCTGCTTGCCAGGGCCTTCCTTCACCTCTGCTTTTGCTCCCAGTAAGCCGATGTCCCCACCCCTGGCTCTCAGTCTTGACCTGAGCTCTGACCTGCCTTGAAATGCCATCCTGAGGAATTAGAGCTGCAGGGCAGGGGCATGGATATAACCAGGTGGATGAGAAAGGCATTGAGAGGTAGGACAGGAGACCTCAGGAGTGGGGTGCAGGGAGGGTAGGTAGAGGAGGGATAGAAGCACATCCTCAGGCAGCAAGGACAGCTTGTCCAGTATCTGTCCTCTGTGCCACTGCACGGAATTGTGCAGACTGCCTGAATGCACACAGGTTACTGCCTCAGTGTTGGATGGATACACAGGGGCACGCATGCCTTGGTACTCCTGAGTGAGCAAAATTAGTTTTATTTTAATGCCAATCACCATCCCCTCCTGCAACGGTCAGCACTGAGCTTTGCTCTATGTTGGTACACTGCTGTGGTGTGGTTTCTTAGAGAATCACAGTGCAGGAAGGAGCTGGTACTACTGCAGTGTCAGGCAGAGATACAGGATGTAAATTGGTAGGAAATTAGGGCTCTGTCCTTCAGGGAGCTCCTGGCTTAATGTGTGAATTAAGCGTGTTTGTAATGACTGCTCAGCGCATGTTATGTGTTCTCTGTGCCTGGTCACAGATTTATTACTGCTCTCAGCTCTAGGTTTTTTCTCCTGTTCTGCCATACTGCCTAGAATATTTTTTCCAGGGGTATTTGACTCATAAAACCCTGTCCAGGCCAGATAAACAATTAATTTAAGAAAGAATCGGAGGGTAGTACCAGTGTCTAAACACACCAGGAAAGGGGTAAGGTCCTTCCTCTCAGACCCATCTGCTTCAGAACCACCTGTGGGTAAGTGAAGGCAAGGACATAATACAGGAAAGTCTGGCCTCACATTTTCTTGGACTGGACTTGAACTTTTCCCATCCAGCTGAATATCCCTTTTTACAAAGACCAAATGGTATCACTATACTTTTGGGAGAATTGGAGGTGAGACCATAGTCAAATCTTCTGTTCCTGCTGTCATAAGTGGTGGGGCAGCCACTTTATCTGTAAATGAGGAATATCAGGAGTAACAAAGAGAGAGATTGCAAAGGCTGTGGGTCTTGCACAAGGGTGTAACAGAGCCATGACACCTTAGCATCACTCCCTCTTCCACCTCTTGCAGTGATGAAGTGAGGGGGCCTTCACCTGATAAACCATTCCCCCCTCACTCTTCATGTCCGCAGGGATCCCTTAGCCACACATCTTGTGGCATAGCTTATGGAAATCCCTTAGCCACACATCTCGCAGCATAATCCCAGGGTTGTTGGCCTCATTTCCTGTAGCTGCCCATATTCTTTTCACTACTGGATGCTGTCCTCACTGGCCAGCAGTTTGGCAACATCAGAACCACGAACTGTAGCCCCAGGGATGACCCCAGATCTCAGGTTCTTTGAGTAGGTCCATATGGGTCGATGCAGCACTGAAGCTAACTCACAGCACTGTTCCTCTCTGGTACATAAGCTGGGTGTTTTGCAGATGTTTCAGGTATTGGCAAAGACATGGCTGTGTCTCAATGTAGATTTTGTTTCTTTTCCTGCAGAGCAGAGCCCTTCTAAAAGCTCTCCAGAGAGCAATTCTGCTCTTTGTGGATCAGAGTAGTAATGTCAGTCTAGGCTGGGAAGCAGGACGCTGCTTGTCAGGGTGTCTGCAGGGAGGGAGGTTTAAAAGGATGGTGAGAAATAATGGTTCTTCTGTACTTCCATCTGGGTTTAGGAGACATGAAATGTTCCCAGTAGATGCTTCTGGTAGAAGCAGAGTTTGTGTTCTAAGATGGTCCTTCATTGAGGGAAGAAAGAAAGAGGATTGCAGGTGAATGTGGCTGGGAGATGTGTAATGTAAGGTCATGTTGAAGGCAGTGCGTCTGGAACAAAGGATGCAATGACAAATGGTTAGAAGGAGTAATCTGTATGATATCCATTCGTCCTGTTGCTAGGAATGATTCCTGAGGAGGACTGGCCAGCACTCTTCATCTCTCTCTTTTTCAGTTAAACAGCAAAAATTTCTCCCATGGAAACGGAGCTGTGGGGCTATCCCAGCTAGCTGGTTTGTTCTTCAACAAAGTTTTATCCTTCTGAAATGGAAATCAAGTGCTTCAAAAATGAGCAGGAGGAGATGGACAAAGTTGTGTATAAGGACCAGCTCCTAAAGGGAGGTTAATCTTTCCAGATCCTGGTCATTTTGGAAGTCACGCTATCACCATGGCCCAGGGTAAGTGGCTGGAAATGGGGAGATGGAAAAGTGTTGAGAAGAGTTGTTCTGAGCCCTATGGGGATAGCAGGAAATGAGAAGAGATATTTTGAGGGGAAGTAATGTCTATGCCCAGGCGTTTACTCTCTGGACTGCTCTTTCAACAGAAACGTGCTCTGGATCTGCTGTGAGCAAAAGGGAGGCTGGAATGTTGGGCTTTGTGCTGAGCTTTGTTCGTGGTGGTACTATCAGAAGAAAAAAAAGTGAATTATTCATGAGCTAAGTAGAAACCCATTCCTAATGGGGCTGCAGAGAGATATTTTAAAGCCTGTAAGGCTTCACTAGAATTTAGATTTACCATGATAATTTCCTTGGGTTCCCAGCATTCAAGTGGGTTTTATATCATCTAATCCAATATCCGCAGAAGCCAGTGATAGCTTTTAATTTATTTTAACTGATGTTAGATTGGGCTTTCACTGATGAGAAGTCATTTTAGAACTATCATCAGCTGCTAAAAGGTCAGCCCAGTTCTCTGAGACAGAGTCCTTGGCTATGGTTTCTTATGAGTATCAAATTAGCTACTTCATTCCCAAATGTCTCCACGTTGCTTTGATGCAGACTTATTTTGTAGACTCTGGAAGCAAATACATTCACACTTATTTTTAGAAGGATTAAATACCTTTCTTTTGCAACTGCACAGAGGAAAAAAAGAGAGACATTACCTTCCAAAAGCTGTATTCTTGTTCTAAAAATGTAGGTTTACTGAGTAACAGTACCTTATCCCAGCCTTTGCTTTCTGCTTTCTAATAATTTATGATTACTAGAATCACAGACAAGTACTGGGTAAGTCATTGTTCAGGGATATCTTTCCTGGTGCAATGAGGAATATCCGTCAGCTTAATCTTGTACTGTTAGCTTTTTCCTTAGCAAACTCCCTGAAGCAAGCCACATCTAATGTAGCCCTTTGCCCCTATTAATTCTCAGCCTATGGGTTTAGGTCTCCAGCATCAGAAGAACCTGAATTCCCTGCCCACCATCACAGCTGTTAATAACTAAGGAAAAAAAGGCTTGGTGCAATAAATGCTGAAACCCCCTTTGTTGGAGCCAAACATCAGTTTCCCAGAGAACTCTGATGAAAACAGCATACAGATTTGACTCCATAAGTATCAGTTTTCCAGCCTGCCCAGAGCCTGAGCTCATTGCACCTGTGTTGTTCGAAGCCCCACATTATCCAAGCGATAAATGCTTTGGGTAAGTCTCCAAGGTGATCTCAGAAACCGGATTCCTCTGCCATAAATAAATCCTTTATGAGACAGCCTCTGGCAGTGCTGCCATGGGCTCTCTGAAGGTTAGCTGACCCCATGGATCTTAGCAGCTCTCTATAGTGGAGTAGCATGGATTGTTGGGATGAACATGGAAATCACAGGGAAGTAATTCAGTGTAGTGAATATGGGAGATGTTTAACAGGAGCCTGGAGGAGCCTTTCCTGTCCCTCTGCCAAACTGGCACAGTGACCGGCAATGCTCCAAAGCCTGCATGAGGAGTTCCTCCACCCATTCCTGCTCTTTCTTCCTACAGGGCTGCCCTGCTAGTCTGCTGCAGACACAGAGGAAGTTGCTATAGAAAGGGACACACTGCTGGGTGACTAAGTCCACAGCAAACCTCTGAATCTGTGTGTGTTCCTCAGAGTTAATAGAAACTGTTGCTCCCTGCTTTTTTCCAACACTATTCCTTTCCTATTAACTGCTGTCCATGTTAGCAGGGCACTACCTCGTCCCCTCTCACAAGAACTGTGAATTTGCAAATGGACAGATTTGCAAATTCAAGGGTAGTCTGAGGAACTGATGCTGGGCCACTGAGGCTTGGATAGACTCTACTGCTGCATTAAGCAGCAAGAGGAAGGCTACAGCTTCCCAGCCTTGCACCTACCTGGAGAGAGAAGGGGGGAGAACATAATAGCATTTCTAAGGAATGTTTTGTACTTTGAGCAATTTATCTAAGGGTCTGAAAGGATTTAATAACTGTGAACTAATTAAACGTACTAATTAACCCAGTGTTTAATCTCAGCTCTTCGTTAGCTTTCTGTGCTGCTGAAGCAGAGACATAGTCCCATATATCATGACATCCAGCCACTTTGCTTAATTGTGATTCCTCTGCACATGGTGCAGGCACTGAGCCACTGAGGTGATGAGAGGAACATGAAAGCCCACGTACAGGAGAAAATTAGAGGGGCGAAGCAGCCCTGTGTGACTAACAACCTTGAGATTATTTCCATGAAGAGGATATTGACAGCCTAATTTGTTTCCCCTCCCCATTATCACTGGTTTGTTGTGATTGATGCCACTGTTTTGCTAAGGCAGATGGAAACAATCTGCTTCTGGGCCTATGATGACAAAATGTCCATGTTATTCCTTTGTCCCATCCTTGACACTATGGCTCCAAACTGCTCTGCTGCAATCAGGAGGAGGACGCTGTTTGTCTTCACATCCCATCATACTTCCCTGTGGACTTGCCTTTCCATGAGGGTTTGTACTGGTGCTACTGGTACTATTTTTGTGTAGAACCCACAGAGCCAACTCTCAGATATCCATGAGTTATTTCCTCACAACCACAGAAGAAGGGACATCTGAAATGAGTGCCCAGAGCCAGCTCAGTTCAGAAGTAGATCAGGAGCAATGTGACTTTCTTGCTTCCAGGACTAAATGATTCCTCCTGGTTCCGGAGCTGTGGGAGATCCTGGAGCAGGCTGGTGGATATGGTGGACCCAGGAGACAATGTGCTCCACAGCAGAAACAGGGAAAGAGGACTGTCGCTGGCCGCTTGACCGCCCGGCTGGTCAATGGCCGACAGTGTCCTCATGTGCCTGGGAAACGGATCTCGCGTGGCACAAGCGCGTGCAGCGGCACGGCAATGCTTTTAGCCTTCGTGCGACAGCTCCGAGGCTGGTTGATATTTCCAAAGCCCAGGCTGGGGCTAGCAGCAGCTGATGATGAGAATGCGACGCAGAGGCAGCAAAAGGATCAAGGAGGACTCGCCTGTGGTGTAAATCCAAGAGTTTATTCCATGCCCTGGAGGGGGCAGGGGAACTCGCAGCCAGGACGGGAACCACAAAACGAGCCCCGAAATAACCGTTGCACCAGGTTTTAAGGGGGGAGGAAAAGGGGAGGAACAAGGGACAGGACAAATGAGGTACATGAAGGGAGATGACAGTATCCAATAAGCAGCAAACGTAGGAGGGACATATTTAAATGAGCCAATGGGAAGAACAGAACTTTAGAACCTTCCAGTTTTGTATGAATATTAAACCAACTATATGAATATCTAAACCATCTATGAGGAGAAAGGGGAGGGGACGGTACCTAGCTGGACAGCAGCCCACGGCGGGAGACTGCCTCAACCTGCCTACCTCTCAGGGCTCACTGTCCCAAGAGGTGTCATCTACCCAATCCACAATCCCCACTGAAAAGGCAGGTTGAGCCGCAGCCTCGAACGCCACGGGTGACTCAGCCGGTGGCTCCCCCACCGGCTGGGTGACCGCAACAGAGGACTCAGAAGATTGAAAACCCTCCTACTCGTGAGGGTCATCATCCCAAGACACACTCCTTGTGGATGCAGTATTTAGTGGGGGTCATCTGAAATCCTGTCGTTGCTTCTTCTCACAGCTGGTCTGAAAAGTATGCCTGGGAAGATGCCATGAACCCCAGACTGCCCAGTCAAGGGCAGAACAATTGCCCCAACAGCACTATTTAAACGAGCAGCTTCAGTTTGTTCCCAGCTATAACTCCATCTCCACACTGTTTACTTATTACTGCTTATATAAACGTGGGATGGAGGTGAGCTTCTTTCAGGCTCACAACCTTAGCTTGGGGTCACGATTCCTTTAGGAGCTATTTATTTTAAAGTGTCTGGAAATGAGTCTGTGTGAGTAAAGAGTCATTAAATTAGCTGAGGAAACAGGCTGCAGTAGGGGAATGCGGCAGTCACCTTCCTTGGAAATCACCAAGGGAAAGCTAGGCACAAATCTGTATTGGGGATGTCTTAGGAGAATGAATCAGACCTGCCAGGATATGGGGAAAGGGGGGAGATGACCCACTGGGGACTTTTTTCTGAACAGAACAAGCAAATGATTTTACGAGACCGACAATCCCCCAGTGTCTCCTTGTGCAGCCCTATGCAGCCAGCAGAGGAAATTGGTAACTGTACCCAGCAAGCCTGTTTTTAATTAACAAATAATTATCTACAAATTGCTGTAATTATTGCCTTGGATTCTAGAGGACAGGGACGTTAGTGCAAGATGAGCACAGTTTCCTTGTGAGTGAAATATTTTCCCTGCCTTATCTACAGAGCCCTGCTGCTGTGAGGTTTGGGGACTCGGCAGCACTTTCCTTTGGAGAAAGTGATAAAACAGCTCAGGCTGCCTGGAAGGAGAAGCACGCTGGAAAAGGCACCAGAGGAAGGGCAGTTTCTTACATTTATCAGGTTGTCTGCCCTCGTGCTGGAGTGGTTTGGGGGATGTCAATTAAGACATAAACCTCATTAATGAGTGCTGGGAGGAGGGTGCTTACATGCCCTTGAGCCAGCAGAGCAAAATGAGCATCCTGATTTGTGATCTTTTCATGAGGAAAGGATAAATCCAGCTTTGGAAAAAGGTGGTTAGTGGTAATTCAGATCAAATGGAAAGCATGGAGCTTCCCTGAGCCTTTGGCACTGAAGGATGCTGGTCTGGAGAGGGTGCATCACTGGCCATGACCTTCTCGATCACATTGTGGAGGGAGGGCATACAGAGCCCTTCCACCTCTTTTTCTTCAGGTTCTGTGGCCAAGCTTCATGGTGGATAGCCACAACAACCATTTCTTCACAGTTACAAAGAATCTGTTCCATGGTAGCCTAAGTAATAGCACACAGAGATGTTTATTGTCCTGCAGGGCTTACACCTATTCAACAAGTCTAACGGGGAAAATCCACTCCAGTTTGCACGAAAGGCAAACTGAAAGACAGTGGCACTTTCCTGGCTGGATGGGCACAACCTTCTGAAGAGTTCTTGAGCTCAGACTTCAGCCCTGCTAGGTGTGTTTAATCTCTGAATTCTGATGCTTGCCAAGAAGCTTAGACCTTTCTTCTGTCATTTTTAACTAAATCCCCTCAGTGATGCCACTCACTGCCAGGGTTTCCATGACAGACTCAGCTTCAAGCAAATGGGACGCGTTTTATTATTCATCCATGGCATGTTTACCTGAGGTGAGCTGCCTGTACCATATGCTACTGTGAAATGTTGCCTTTGTTTTTGCTGCCGTGTACTATGTCTTCTCCATGCAGATACTTACCATTTGGGGCTGGGGGGCCCTGCAGCACTTTCCAAGGTGATGTGTGCTGCTAACTCTTTCAGCATCCCTTTCGCAGTAAGAAAGCCCCTTCTCAGTGAAGGGATATTGTGGCTCCGTGCTGTGGAGGAGGGTAAAAAGTAGGGCAAGCTGAGACCTTGGCCCTGCCCTCACCCTCATGTTGCTTCTACCAGTGGGACAGCATAAAAGCCCTTAATTCTGCTCAGAAATATCCCACTTTGCCTGAAAAGACAGAAATGGCAGCTGGTTTTCTTCTTCTTTATGGGGTACCAGGAGAAATTCGTTTGAATGCATGAACTTGTGTCCCTCCTGATGCCAGTATGGTCTCCAGTATCGCCAGGTCTCAAGGAGCTTCATGCTCTTCAAACCCCCTGAGGTCTAAGCTCCCAGCATGAGCTCATCCTTTCAGAGCTCACATTGGGACCTCATCTGGCACAGAAAAGGCATTTCTCAATCATTTCAGGGCTTGTTGTCAAGCTTTGCTTGCTGATCGTGTGAGTGAAAAATTGCCTGCTCTGAAAGCCGGGTCTTTGCCCTTAGCGTGGTGCCCTAAATGCTGGGACCTTGTTGAGCATCCATAATGCTCCTGCCTTGTTCAAGGCATGGCTGTGGCTCAAATATGTGACTCTAACAGGAAAGCAAAGAAAAATACACCATGTTTTGGAGTTAGGATCAAGAAGTGGTTTTTTTTGTTTTTTACCTATCCTCTCCCACACACTGTGGCCTTTAAATAAACGGTTTCTAATAAATGGAAGTAGTTCATGGACAAAGAAGCTGTCATGAGGAAAGATTGATTGTGCTTAATATTTTATTTTCAAGATTTAAAAGGAAATCTCTGAAATATCCTGTGGCGGGTCTGTGAACCTAATGAAGTGATTCATAGAGATACAGAAGGAACAGAGGGCTTGGTACCAGCAGAGCAGGACAGTGTTGGTTGTGTTTCAGACACACTTTTAAACATGGCTGGAAAATATTGTGGGGGAAAGGCAAACAAAGGCAAAATTCAGGTTCAGTTGCCTCAGCCCTGCTGGCAAGAGTAAAACTAAAGGTTTTCTAACCACTGTACATCCATAATATTTAAAAAGCAGAGAAAGAAAATCAGCTCTTTGTTGGTGAAACACGACTATTCTTTCAAATTGGAGTGTTTGCAGGCTGTGCTCAGCATCACTGTGGCGTTCTGCACCAGCAAAGTTTAATGCCTTTGGAGTGTTCCCACGGGAAACCAGTATCCTGTTGTTTTACTGGGCTGAACTGGTGAAGCAACTTGTCCTAAATCACACAAAAGGTCAAGGTCACACATGGGATTTGAACTCTGACCTTCTGATATCTCCTTCTGTGTATGCACCATCAGCTCTTGTTTTTCTCATGCCTCATTTCACTCCAGATAGTTTCTCCTGCCTTCAACCTCTCCCAGCTGCCAAAGATGCTCTTTGCTGCCTCCAGCATGTCCCTACAGGGGACAAGTCCCCAGGCAGGACAATATTCTGAAAGGCTAGAGGAGCTCATTTCTATGTGTGACCAGGTCATGGTCTCTTCCAAAGTCAGTTGCTTTGTGCGCTGGCTAGTTGGAGTTTTCCCCCTGCAAAATCAACAAAAAATGATGACAGGAACAACAAGGTTTCAGGAGAAGTTCTTACCTGTTCTCCAGGTGAATGTCACCTTCCAGTTAAGGGACAGCCGTCATCTTGCCTAACTCTAGAGCACTGCCATGCAGGTGTCTGCATCGGTGGTGTTCCCACTCCCTTCATAGCTGTTGGAGACAAATAAGCTCTTCTAGGGAGCAAGATGCCCCATCCTGAACTAGACATGTAAAACGGCCTATGTGCATGCCCACGGGAGTGCTTGTGATGGCACCCTTGGATGGTGAGGCCTCCGTGGTTGGATGTACCCATTAGAGCTTTGCTGGCTGCAAGCGATCCTTGAGGAGTTAGAGCCACCCTGGAATGCAGGGGGGAGATCTTAACATTATCTCTACTGGCTCTGCATGTGCAGGTGAGACCTCACTGCCAATAGTGAGCTTCAGGTGTTCAAAATGCCCAGTTTTCTTCTTCTGAGGCACAACTTGCACTGGCATTTCTTTCGCCCCGATTTTCATTCGTTTTTTGCTACTTCTTCCCTTTTGTCACTAGATGACAGCAGAGGTCTCATAACAACACATCAAGGACTGCTCTGAATCCAGAGCAGGCACCACTTCTGTACTTGGTGCTTCATGGCTGGGTGCCCCAAAGCATCCTGATGACTTTTAATAACCCTTTACCCACTTATTTATCTGCCAGATTATGTACTAATACAATATTTAAGTAAAATCTTCAGCTTTTTGTGTGGAGTTACTTGAGTGCATTTTCTTGCTTCATCACATCCATCATCCCCATGATCCCCATCCTATTTTTAAGGCTTTTTCTCTCACATTTACTTGATGCCTTTTATTTTATACTTGGATTGTACTCTCCAAATCCACCTTATTTAATCCAACAGGAGCCCTCACAGATATAAGATACTGGAGCACACTCCAACAACTTGCTTCTGTACAACACTGTCAGACATAGGGCTGAGCTCCCAAGAAGTAGGTGGTTCTTGGAGGCAGGATTTCTGTGATAACTGGAAATTGGCACCTAAATATGAGCATAAATATTTTAGACAGAATGGATAAATGCATGGATGGATGGATGGGTTTTAGCACGCACAATAATTACTTTTTGGTGGAATATGAGTCAGATAACTGAGATAGTTAGCTAAAGGGTGAAATGGCTGATTAAAAAAAAAATTACTTAATTATAAATGATTATGTTATCAGGAATACCCCTGCCAGATAACAAGAAAGAAAAGGTATGGATTTTTGACTATAAGTCAACCAAAAGGGTGATTTCTATACTAGGGATGCTATGACAGAGGCTGATGCAGGCTGTGGTCTAGCAGAGAGCTCTGCATGAGCACATGGACCTTGTCTGATGATTAACTGAACCAGGTCTCTGATCTGTACAAAGGTATTCTGTGGGGAAGGTATGATCTATGTTCTTAGGAAAGGCCAGGACACTTTAGGAGACATTCTGTTTGATTTATTCATAGTTTCATAGGAGATTCTGGGACAATATTTCACAAGGAGGACTTTCATTACAAAATTCTGAAAACCTACATGCCCAGCAGCAATCTTCAGTGCCGGCAGCCCTTGGGCATGGTCTGGGATTTTGTTCTTGTCAAAATGAGAGCAGAGGAGATACCGAGACCATTTGAATCTTTCAGATATTGCAAAACTAGAAAATGTATCTCATGCCTCTTATTAGTGACTAGAAGCTTACACATTGTTTCTTATAGAGGTTGTGGCTGTTGCCTTGTTTTCCCTGCGGTGTAATTTATAATCTTGAAGGCAGTGATAACCTGGAGATACTGGTATTCCTTCATAAGCAGTCCTGGGCTCTCTGCTCCTAATGACTTGAACCATGCAGGATGACAGCCCTAAGGAGCTGTTGTAGTGCATCGTGATGGAAAAACTAAAAGAGCCAGCATTTTCACTTCTGATCACTCGCTCTCCGTCCCACAGCTGGACGAAGAACAGAAGAGGATATTGTTTCTTTGGTGTCATGCTCTAATTGTTCCTAGTGAATGGAGCTTTTTAGGGAATGATGCTTCCCAGTTCATTGTAACTGGGAGGGAAGGGGAGAGGGATGGCATGGGCAATCTGAGAGAGATATTTAAGCTTCTGCAGCTGTAGGTGGAATATTCATAAACAACCATGCAAATACCTCATTCCCACTGAAGTCACTGATTGCCCCTTTTCCCTGATATCACATGCTTCATCCACAGATTTGAGAGCTGCCCTGTCCTCAGGTTCAGGTGGTGGCTTATGGGTCATAGGGAGAGTCTGTCTGTGTTTGGGAGCATGCCCATCACCAGCAGAGGACCTTGAACATCACTTGACATGTCCCAGAACATGATGCAGTTCCTATGTGAACCAGCTAGGATCTGTCCATCTGTTTCATGTCCTGTTTTAAAAACTGTGAATCAAGGTAAAATCCAGCCTGGAGGTGACAAGTATCTAGGTCATGTTGGCCATGTCCACAGCTGGCAGGGTGGAGAAGGGAGGGGAGAAGGGTGGCACTTGCTGATGAATCAGAGCAGAAAGCAGCCCTCTAGAGACACTGGTACAGACTGAATGTTATAGATCAGCTACCACTGACCTAAAACATTCACCTTGAGGTTCAAAGGACGACTTCTAAGCCTTGTTACTGCAGTTTTGGGACTGAAAGGGGTCCTGAAAAGCCCCCACAGGCTGAGCCTCAGGAGAAACAGCCTGCAGTTAGTCAGCTACGTGTCTGTGGTACCAATGGAGCTTTTGAATCTGGAAGCATCTGCCCCAGCAGTGATTTGATTTTATGCAACGTGTCTCATGTTACCGTATTGCTAAGCATGTCACTAAATCCTTGCACATCAAAGGAACAAGTAAATCAAGCAAAACTGCATAAGCCACTCTACAATTCAGTTTTGGCAAAAGGTGCTTAGACAACCCTGGAGGCTGCAGTCCTCTAGCTAGCAGCAAAACTCACATAAGCCCAGAAGCAGTGCTGTTTTTCCTGCACCACCAGGCAAACAGCTTGCAGCTGAGGTTGGATTAGGAACTGGCCTGGAGTCAAGTGGTCCAGAGGTCTAGTCTTGAATTTGATTATAATTTTCCAGGTGGATTGAGATATTATACTTAACCTTTTTGTGTTTCTATTTCCGGATCCATAATTTTTTCCCCCATCTTCCTTGGGGAAGACGAGGATTAATAGATAAGGCTGTTTAGTGGAGATGAAAAAGCTTTGCAATTGTTAAAGATTCAGGTTTACCCTTTGCTAAGCCAGCTTGTTGAAGTTCCTGGTGTCAGTATTGTAGTGCAGAATTTGTCTACAACATTACTGTTAATATTCCTTATTTGTACTCCTGATCATACAAGAACTGACGTCTTTTGCTGCTTTGCAGGCCTTGGTAGAAAAAGGAAATGGTAACTTCACAAGCTCAGCAGCTGTCTCACTCCTTGGGGCCACGTTCCAACACAAGAGCTGTTGTTTTGCAGCACACACTGAGGGAGAAATCCCTGAGACAGGTCACTCATTTGGGTCTGATGGTTGACAAGGGTGGACAGACTGCTTGAAGGCTGGGTAGAGGCCACCATGGGCTGTAGGGGAGAGGATGCTGTGGTGGCTGTGGTGGAGAAGATGTGGTGCAGAAATTGGTGTGGCTGAGTGATGGGGTGAACATGTCACCACTGCCTGCACTGATGATGGAGGAGGCCCAGGGGGCTGGCTGACTCTGGATGCCCGCTATGACGTGATTTGCATTCAGTCAGTGGAGGTCTAAGGCTCATTGCATTGCCCAGGTGGAAGCACTTAGTGCAGTACAGAGGCTGTGGGGGTCCTGGGACATCTGAAAGAAGGCTGATAAGTCTGACACAGAATCTGTGAGACACCTATACGGTTCTGGAGATCAAGTAGGACACCAGAACAATCCAAATGCAGTGACCAGATAAGCATGGGCAGGCAAATAGAACTGCAAGTCAATACACCCTGTAGATAACAGGGAATGGTTCAGCCTGTATGGAAACAGACACCTACATCTGCATGGCTCAGTTGCTCTTCCAACTCCCCAAGTGCCCTGACTAGCCCTTCACATACTTCAGCAGAAACTCACACACATGGCTCATATAAACACTGCAC
Organism: Orthonyx spaldingii; assembly: GCA_013397795.1. Taxonomy (NCBI): domain Eukaryota; kingdom Metazoa; phylum Chordata; class Aves; order Passeriformes; family Orthonychidae; genus Orthonyx; species Orthonyx spaldingii. Next base: position 1,509,787 of record VZTJ01001488.1, on the reverse strand, counting down.
ATAGACACCAGCATGTAGGGATAAACAAATCTCTGGGTTCCTCCTAAATCAGATCCTCCAGCAGCAGTGCTGAGGTCCTCCACAGAAGAAAGGACAGATCCACTCTGGAGGGTGACCATACCTCTTATAGCAAAAGGAGGTAAGAGCAGGATTCTCAGGGAGGTTTGTTCTTGCCCCCACATGTGTTCCCATTTGAGATTTTCCAGGTCAGGAGAGTTAGAGAATGCCCGACCTGTCCTGCCCAGAGCCCTTTGTACCGTAATTCCCTAGGTCTCTTCCTGCCCAAAGTCCTCTCCGTTACAAATCTAACACAGAATCTAACACTCGAGGCCTCTACCAACACAGAATCTAACACTTGAGGCCTCTACCCCAAATATCCCCAACCTCTTGTTCCATACCAACTCTTTACTCTTTTTTGCCCTAGCACACTGTTCATTGTGCCTGTCCCACAATAAATGGACTACAGTCATCAATGTCATTTAACATGGGCAAAGTGAAACCCAGTTACAATGACTTTTAGTCGGTCCTGGATTAGAACACGTTGAAGTTTATAGACCACCATCCCCCCACAGAGCATTGCACAAGAAACAAATGGAACATGTCTCCTGGGGATCTTTTTCTCTAGAGAATCCAGATGCTTTCAAGGCGCCTGGTAACAGTACAAAATAGTCTGCTATTAAAATTCAAAAGCAAGTAAAATAGCCCTTCCCTGCAGGCTTTCTTTCTATGAGGCATTTCTGATGAGAATCCAGAGTCTCTGCAGAGGCCTGGCATATGAAATACAAATTATATAGCTAGCATTCCCCTCTTTAGAAGTGACTGTGTGAAGCACAAAATCCCTTTTCAATTCACACTCGTGATGACAGGCAGCTCCTTATGTTCAGACTGCTCCTCTCAGCATGCCTTGGGCTGAAGGCCTGCAAGGCTTGTAGCCCAGGAGCTACCTGCCCTTCCTGGGGTCGTCCCAACTCAGGGGAGAGCACATCTACATCCTTCAGAGCACAGTGGAGGGTACACAGGCAGAACCACCCTCTTGCTTTCTCCAGCCCCCTAGAAACACACTGGGACTGCATTTGTCCTTCCATCTCCATCTCTGGAGCCTTCCTGCTTGCATCGCAAAGGGCACGTCTACAACTACACATTTTGGGCTATTTTGTCATGGGGATAGGTTAAGAATGACTCATGGTCTTTTTCACGAATGACTTGCACAGTGGAGTTTTTCCACACAGTGAGCCATTATGAACCCATAGGTGGAGAAGATAATTATGATTGGTGTAAAGCTGTGCCTAATTTCCCGCTCCATAAAGGGGAGACAATAACTCCCTTTCCTCATGAAGGTGTGTGATGATTTAATCACAAGGTGAGCTCTGTATTTATAGATTTTAAAGACACCACTATGATTATGTAGTCCCGCCTTCTGCATAACAAAGCTCAAAGCACATCAGCCATGAACCTCTGAGTTCATAATTTTGAGTTTGTAGCACATTTCTTAGAAAGACATTCATGTGGCCAATCTGAATGTATGTGTGTCAAGTTATGAACCCCATTTTCTATGCTGACTTACGCACATCATTTTGTTTTCCATTTATAAATTCAGCTTGGGAGTAGAATCTCCAGTTTGTGCTATCTGTTGATTTTATACTTACACCCCATTCAGTGCAAGATTGCAAAAATGTCAGCCTGCCAGTTCCCTGATCAAAGAAAGAGTCTGCCACATCCATAAGAGATCATCACTGAGAAATTGTGGATAAAACCATGTATGGTCTTTTCACCAGCTGAGTCATATGGCAGAAAATTATCTTCCTTGGGCTGTGAATGACAGCAGGAACTATTACTCTTTGCAGCTGGATGGGTCTATGTCTTTTGCCCATCTAATTCATCATTTGCTTTATGTTCATGTACCAAATTACAAAGGACAAAGGTTTTATTTTGCATTGTCCCCAAGAAAGTGAAGATAATCTCTGCATGATGTCCTCATGAATAAGCATAGTACTGAGTGGGATCTGTTTGTAGGCATGCATAAGGATGGGTCAAAATGAAATTTATAGGAGAGGTGTGCCTACATGCCTGTGAGTCCTGTTTAACAAACACAAGAATACACTTGGTGAAAGAGCTGAATTCAATTTTCTTGAATTAAAATGGCTTTCATATGGTGAAGAACCTAATTATTTTGAGAAACCAGTTTAACCTGCTGTATTTCAAAGGAGGTTCAGTTTTGTTGTTTGGTGATGTGGCAGGCAGTTCTGTGTTTGTTGTCCCCCATCGCAGGATTTTGCTCTTGTGACAGCATTGCCTCGCAAGAGCTAATGTTGCCTAAGTTATTTTTCTTATGCTGTGGAATGTGGGATCACCATCATAAATTTGAGGACATTTTGCTCCCCTACTCAACATGGGAGGAACGGATGGGGTACATGGAGAAAATGAACCTCTGACTAGCTGTGAGAAGATTTAAGTCTCAGAAGATAACTTTATTCTTTGTCACTTGCAAGTAAGCTAATCTGAAGACACAGGTGCTGGTTGACCTCTAAAATGCCAAGAAATTCTGGCTCAGGGGCACAGCATCCTCGAAAGTCTTCAGTTAATAAAGACTGTAGATCTCTTATTCTTTCTAAAAGTGACATGGTGCGATTAAAACATTCCCATACCAAATGTTTGTGTTTTTTCTCTCACCTGCTGATCATTGTGTCCTCTAAAGAGTGAAACTGAGAGCAGATAGGCTTAGTGGTGTGGGAGCCAGGGAGAAGGTGTGGAGTCTGAATGCAGAGTGTTATGCCTGGAGGGAAGACTGAGATGAAAAAGCTGTGCTAAAGCATTTGACCACGGACCCAGAGCCAGGAGGACCAGCTCGAATTCAGACCAAAACAAGATGTGAGGGGACTTACTAACACTTTTTTGCAGCATATCAGTTTTATGTCTACTTCTGGTGAGCTTCCTTAAGTCACCCACACACCACGCACAGCAGGATCATCAGTAGCCAAGAGCTCCTACGAGTGCTCTCTGGGTGCTGACCGTGAGGGAGTTGCCTGGATTCCCTGCACTCAGGCTGCTTCTCCATCCTCTCTTCATGGCAAGGAGCCATGGCTCTCCCTGACTCATGGAAAGAGTATCTGGCTGATCATTGCTGAGGAGAGAGGTGTCAGACTGGTAGCCAAACATAGCTGGGGTAAAGTGTAGATCTGCATTAAAGACCCCAAGTTTTATGTTCTCTTTACCTACCTGATTAACATGACCGTTAACATGAACAGTGCCTGCCTGAGCTGTTTTGTGGGAGACTGGGGAGGTCCCAGGCCACTAAAAGGTGACGTGTTTTCAAGAAGGAAAAGCCTGGTGATAACCATCTCTCTTCTGCACCTGGTAAAATCATGGAGAAGTTTATTCTGGGAGTGATTGCAATAATGCTTGAGAGACAATGCAGTCATTAGCCATAGCCAATCCATACATGTTTTGTACTCGTGACCAGATGAGGATGAATGAATTCACCTCCTGTGGTGTGGTGACTCTGGCCTTTGTAGCCAGGAAACCACAAGGGCTCGGGACAGTACAGGCCACCTAGGGCGTATTAAATTTTGTCGTTTGCCTACTGAGGAGAGAGACAAGGACATTTCAAGCATAAATGGGCCTGGCACACAGCAGCACTGGGGGAAAAGCTTCACAAATCTTTATTTGGAACAGGAAGTGGCCAGTGATGGACCCAGTGCAGAGCTTGGATGGGTGTGTTCTTTGCTGGGTGAAAAACCGGCTGGATGGCCGGGTCACAGGTGACTGATTAGGTGACAGGGTGGAACCACCGCTACCTTGCACAGGCGCTTGTGATGTCACTGGTGACTAATTAGGTGCTTTGGTATGAATGAACACCTGGCTTTTGCAGTGTCTGACCCCCATATGTTATTGTTCCTTTTTCCAAGGCGTGAACATGGTCCAACAGGGACAATCTGTTTGCAGAGATTACACAGAGTATCTGCTTACACAGGTACTGGGTTCGCGATCCCCACCTCTTTTCCACCAGTAGTCAGCTGGAAGACAATATTACCTGCAGAACATCTCAACACTGATAACAGCAATAAAATTCCAATTTTATTTGGAATAAAAAGATGTACTCCTTTGAGGACCTGCATGCCATAAGAGGCGGAGCAATAAAACCAATAAGGGCACTGAAGCAAAGAACAAAGAGAAGGTTACGAGACAGCTGGACATTTTTATGGAGAAAAAGTAGAATTAAAGGATATGGTGATTAATCAGATAGATGGGGCTGAGACTCACAGAAACCAGAGAGGCAGATGAGAGGTGAGATAGCTTTTTCTTGTTCAGTAGTTCCCTACTTCCCTTTTAATACTTGAGACAAAATGTTCCTCATGGAAAAATATTTTACGCAACTTCATGGAGGAGCCTGAGATGGTCAGAGCTTTGGCTCATAGGTGTGGGCATGGCTCATGCTAGAAATGCCTCACTGTCCTGTCCCATCTCTTGTCCAAGAATGTGGCACCATTGCTGTGTCTTTGGACTGAGGGATGCTGACTTGGCAATTGAGAAGTCACCTTTTTTGCTTTTTCCTCCACTCATCAGCATCCTTAGGCAATCCAGGCATCCTTCCTCACTCCAGCCCTCCTGTACCTTAATGCATTCTTGAAAACGCACAGCAGCAATTTGAAAGTAATGTTGAAAATCAAGAGCAATGCTTTTGGCTTTTCATAAGGCTCTAGAATGTTTGACCTATTTTTCTCTGTCATGGTTTAACCCAGCCAGAAACTCAGCACCACTCAGCTGCTCATTCACTCCCCCCAGGTGGGATGGGGGAGAGAATCAGAAGGGTGAAAGTGAGAAAACTCATGGGTTGAGACAAAGACAGCTTCATAGGAAAAGCAAAATCTGTGCATGCAAACAGAGCAAAACAAGGAATCATTCACAACTTCCCATAGTCAGGCAGGTCTTCAGCCATCCCCAGCAAAGCAAGGCTGCATCCCATCTAATGGTGACCTGGAAAGACAAAGGCCGTCACTCGCAATGTCCCCCGCTTCCTCCTTCTTTCCCCAACGTGACACCCTGTGGTCTGGGATATCCCTTGGGTCAGTCGGGGTCAGCTGTCCTGGATGTGTCTCCTCCCACCTCCTTGTATATCCCCAGCCCCCTCGCTGGTGGAATGGGGCGAGGAGCAGAAAAAGCCTTGGCTCTGTGTGAGCACTGCTCAGCAATAGTGAAACCATCCCTGTGTTATCAATGCTATTTCCAGCACGAATCCAATACACAGCCCCGTACCAGCTACTACGAAGAAAATTAACTCTACCCCAGCCAAAACCAGCATATCTTCCCACTTGGTTACTTCTCTCCTTTCAATAAATCAAATAAAACTGTAGGAGCATTGCATTTCGTCTTGTCTGAACTGTTATATTTAATCTCCTGAGTGGGTGGGGTTGGTTTGTGTGGAGGGGAACAGCTCAGAGACTGAAAACATGAGAGATGACTCTTTTAAGCTTTTCTGATTTCACAGAAAGTTGCCAGATAGCATTTTAATTAGGACCTATCAAAACCAATCAGGAAAAGAAGAAGGTTTGTCAAGTTGTTAGCAGCCGCTAAGCTTTTTAGAGTTTGTAGGATGGGTTTTTTTGCCTTGTGCACAAATTTATTCATCCTAACAATTTTACAGCTGTGCTCCCTTGCTTACAGCACATCTCTCTGCATGAGAAACCTCTTCTATCATCTTTGCCGCTAGCTCCATTGGTAATTTTCCTGCTGGGATGGGCAGGAGCACTCAGGCATTGCCAAGGTAGAGATTAGATTTTCACTTTGCACTTTGGGATTTTTTTTTTCCTGGTGCTAAAAACATTTTCCTTGTGTGTTGATAATGCCATTATTTCTGTTTCATCTGCAGAGTAAGTTTGGAACTCAAGGATCCGCAGTATGCATTTAATGATATAAAACATAAGCATGGTAAATAATCATATTATATAGCCTGCTAGGGAAAAAAGGGGAAACCAGCACAGTCGTAAATTAGAACATTTTCTTTAGCAGATTTTAGTGGTAAAAGGTGTTTTCCACCCATTTGTAATTTCACAATGTTGTTCACATTATTTCTGGAATTCTTTGCTCTGTTTTCTGAGATTTTGGTCAATAGGGAGTGAGTCAAATATTGAAAGTTAGGATCATCTTGAAGTGTTTTGCTGGATCAGAGATTTCATTATCCAGATACTGGTCACACTATCTCTGACATCCGGCAATATTTCTTGTTCAAAAACACAGTTTAAAATAAAATTGTTCACTTTCGTGTCTAATACGGCCACTGAAAGAAAGTATATGACAGCTCAAGGCTGTAAAAACAGGGTAGGATCACTGAACACATCTGGAAATACTTTAATTACTGCACATTCAACTTTGAACTATTTGGTTCCTATGTAAACACAAGAGTAGTAATTAAAGTACAAGATTTAACTCATGTCGATTGCCATCTTTTAACTACTGGTTTGGAGAAGGGAGGGGAAAGAGAAGGGGTAATTTTACCTTTGTAGATTTGAAGGCCAAAGGGACCATTAGATGTGACCAGCTGTGTAACAGACTGGTGAATTCCACCCCATTGCTCCTCTTTTGAGCCCAAACCCCTCAGTCGACCTTAGCATATTTTCTTGAAAGACAGTTAATCCTGATGGAAGAACATCCAGAAATGATGCTACACATTGGACAGTGGAGGGAATACTTATTAAATGAGTTTTAAGAAAGCATAAAGTTAATTAAAAGCTTTTCAAGTCCTTTTTTGAAACAATCTAAGGATGTATGACATTTAAATTTGATTTGCAATAGACCATTTACAAAGAGCCATAGTTTTATCTGTAATTAATTATATATTTAACTTAAGATATGTTAATAAAAAAATAATGGAGGCCTAAAGGATACGCAATCAAAAATCAGTCAACTTAGTAAATTATTCTGAGGAATTGCTTCAAATAAGGTTAAATTTGCTGACTTGCCATGAAACTTTGCACAGTTGGCTCAAGATGATAAATTAACTGTGCTGTAAGAGTAAAACTGCTTTAAATATCTTTTTATTACATGGAGACGAGTGGGGTTTTTTGTGTAGTATCAGGGAGGGCCTCATCTGCTGGTCACCATTTTGGGTCAGCAAGTTTTTTTCTGTCTGTGTGAAGGCACAGTGCACACTTCAGCTTTCTGCAGACCTGGACAGACCTGCAGGTCCTCTGCAGACCTTACTGCTGCGCCGTGTGAAACCAGTGGCAACCTGCAGGTGGTGTTACTGCAAAGCATTGCATTGCCCACCTTGAAATGCTGCACACCTGGGCTCTTCTGGATTTGCTTCTGTGCTCAAAGGACATCTCTGTGCTGTGCTGGTGGAAGCTGCATGAGATGCCCTCATCAGGATACTCACGACCAAGCTTGACTAAAGGCAAACTCAGGGTGCGGAAAGCCAAACTGACATTCTACACATAAGAACAGCAAAACCTTTACCAGTCAGTTTGTCCTTGGAAAGCCAGAACTCAACAAGCCCAGGAGCCTGGCTTGATGTCCCAGCTCTGCTCTGTGTTGCCAGTAGAAGTGGGAAAACCTGTAAACCCCCCCTGACTTTTGCGGTTCCTTCCCTGTCTGCCTTTTTTTTTTATTTTTCCTTCTGAGGTCTAATGTAGAAAACTTAAAAATTTGGGGAAATGAAGAAAATGCACTTTATATGAAATATAGCCTTCAGGATAAAACCTGGACATTTTTAGAGTAAGTATTATATTATTGCTACTGCACTTCTACCTTTTACTAATAAATATTCCCAATGATATCAATATATATCAAATTGTGTAATATTAATAGCAATGATTTCCACAGTTTTTAGACTTTATTACTTGTACTTCACAGTGCTTTGTTATACTGAATTATAGTGAATATATATAACAATGCCTTTTTTCCTGGTCTTTCCTCCTGAATGATGAAGATTTTCTTCTTGGTTTGCAAGACAATATGAGAGGATGTAACCTTTCTGTTTTTTTGCAAGTCAACAGTATTGATGCTTTTTATTTTCAAGTCTCTAATTTCCCTACCTATTTTATCAGTATTTATTAAGATAAAACATATGCAGGCACTTTACTATGCAGCTTTATTGTATGTGTGGAGTGTATTTGTCACTATTGGGAAGTAAAGAATTTAATCGCACCGCCAAAATTTTTATGTAGCATATAATGATAAAGAATGTATTGTTTATTAGATATTAAAAAAGATTGATTTCAATAAGGTGAGTAACACTACAGATCTATTTATCTGAAATTTCAATGGAATGTTTAAGAAATAAATTAATGGATATCTGGAATTTAAAATCTTTTTCAAATTTCCTGCTGCAAAGGCTAAAAAACTGAGCAGCGATTTGCCACAAGGTGATGGAAAGCACCAGGAGGTAAGTATAGGTTGTAGCTAAGAGAAAAAGGGGCATTAGAGAAAGAACTAAAATACAAACTGCACTGGGCTGCAAAAGAAGCAAAAGGGAGGTGCAGAAGACACAAACAACAGGAGACATTTGGTGATGCCCATGGGTAGATCTCTCTTTGCAGCTGCCAAGACTTTACCTTTCAGGGCCTAATCTCACATAACAGGTTTTCTTAAAGGAAAAACACAGGACTGCTGTGGAATGCCAGCCTCTTCCTCCAGCTTCCAGGGGTGGCAGATTCACCTGAACATTAGTGTTACCAGGAAAGGGTTTTCATATGGCAGTATGTCATTGCATATCTCTTGGCTGGAGAGCAGAGAAGTTTTTGCAGCTCCTCTTGTACTGTGTCTCAAGGTCTCTCTGGCTTGCGGGGTACAAAAGTGTTGTAAAAGTGTAGGATTGTCAAGGGATGTACTCAGAAGAAAACCCCAATCCTAATTGTACCCATGCAGAGAGGCTCTGAGCTGACTGTCGCCTCTCACGGCTGAGATGGTAATAAAAATTTCCAAAGAAAGCAGCACCTCGATGCACAAGAGCTGTCGACAAAACCCAAATTGCATCTTAGGAACTGTTAGGAAAACAATACAGATCAAACAGAAGATACCATCATGCTGTTGTACAAAACCCTCACAAATCCTCTTGTGCAGTTCTGCTTCCCTTGTCTCAAAACTGATTTGCTAGAAGTGGAAAAGGCAGAAAGGAGAATAGCGAGGACAAAGAAAGATATGGCATGGTTTCTGTATGAACAACTGAGGAGACAGGAGTCTATAAAATCATGAGTGACAAGGAGAAGCTAAACAGGGAATAGCTAATTGTGGTTTCCAATGCAACAATCATTACATTGGAATGGTGGGAATATTTTACTGCTTAAAATGAAATTAAAAGGAGCCATGTTCCCAGGATGTACAAGGCTTTATTTCTTTCCACAGCAAGGAGGTGACGTGCTGAAGTGCTTGCCACAGAATACTGCTGGTGCAAAAAGTTTAGAGTTAAAAAGGGTATGGTCCAGCTAGACATTTGGTCTGCCCTGACAAGGCATTTCTTATGTGAACTTGGAATTGGGTGAAAAATTCTTATGTATTGGACTTACGGAACTTGAATTTATCTGTGCAAGAGTGTCTGATACTGGGGCTTTTGATGAGAAATTTTATGTATTGATTCAAAGCTTGTGGCAAAAACCTGACTCTGGTTACTGTATATCCACGGCACTAAAGGGACTGACTGATGTCACTCCTGTAATAGTGGTTGCAATTCCAATGTCAGTTGTAGGATTTGAAGTAGAGAACAAACCAAGAAAACCACTACTGGTAGCAGATATACTCCTGAGAGTATTTCATGAGGCTGTACTTGAAAATGATACAGGGAACAGTATAATACATGCATGTTTGACCAAAAATAATTATCCAGTTTCAAAACCAATGTGGAATAAATTTACAGAAGCTGCAGCTGAGTGTGACACATCACTGGAAGCCACCATGGTTGTGATTGTGCACTGGCCAGGGAATCACACATGTAACCAATATTTCCAGTTCCTACTGAAGCATTGTGGCAATTCATGGCAAGCTATCTGAAGGCAACCACATTGGCTTCAGAGGTGCTATGTTATTTGAAATGCTTCAGAAAAATACAAGAGTGGTAAGTGGATGTACCTCAAAGAGCCTAAAGAAGGGTATAAAAAGAACTATTCAGGGCAAAAAAATGCAAAGTGGACACAGAGAAGATCTTGAAATGTGTGAAATATGCTGAAAACTGCAATGAAACAAAAACTTGTGCTAATATATCAGGACTTTAAGCCATGGACCACTTGTACATGACACAAGAATGACTATTTCTTAGCTTTAGCTTACTCATCCTAACACTAATTGCTTTAGTGGAAAAACTAGCACCAAATCCATCATCAGTCATGTTAGTCTGATATTTGCCAGATGTAGGATCCCAGCAATAATTAAAAGCAAAAATAACCTGCTGGTTCAATAGACAAGACTTCAAAGAATTTGTAGTTTCTCATGGGTTTGAGTTTTTCCCTGAGTAAAGCCATACAAAAAATGTGGTGGAAGATATCAGCAAAGGTAGATGTCTGCACAGTGGACCCCAAAATCTGATGAGTAGGACTCATGGGTTCAAGACCCTGCAGCTATTGTACACATTGGTACCACAGAGGATCAGGGAGATACAAACTCCGGAGGAAGATTTCTGGAAGAATCAGAGTGCACTGCAAGCTATTCTGAGTAAGAGGAATAGGGTTATGAAACCTGTCAAAATAGCCCTAAAAGTAAAGGAAAAAATGAGAACGTTGCAGAGCTGTAAAAGAATGAGCAGAGGGACAGAGATGGATGGGCCTCTTAGAAGAGCAGCCAGAACACACAGTGCTTCTGGGAGCTCCTGAGAGACCTACTGAGTGCTGTTAAAACAGTTAAAGTGAAGCTGAATGTGTATTTTTTTTTCCTAAGTGCTGTAATACAAATTGCAATGTGAGCTAATTTACGGCTGAAAACCAGGGAGTTGTGTTATGAGGATATTGATTTCCAGGACAAGAAACAAGGTGATACTGACCAGAGATGCCCAAAAAGGAACTGGCAGGCTTCTGGAGTCAGTTAAATGTCATTACTGTAACCTGACTTTTCTACTGCATGTTCAGCTCAGGCTGCCTTCCTGATGGGAGCCTGAGCCAGTGTCTTGATTCTTCCTCCATGAAAACCATTGCCAAAACCTTTTCCTTTGAGCATCCCAGGCTGGTGACACAGCAGGACACGGCCTCTGGCTTCCTGTCTTCTGTTTGCAAGTCATGTAACCTAATTTTGAGTGTCTTAAGTCAAAGTGTGCCAGTTGTTTTACATTTATGATCAGAGGACAGAAATAGGCTGCTCCCATGGTCTCCCCTTGCATCTCTCTGCCATGGCTTGATGCTGAGCTGCATGGGGACTAGAAAACTTTCCAGGAATTCATGTCGGAGCCAGATATAAGATGGCAGAATGGTATGGACAAGATGAGGCCCACAAGACACAACTTATGAATTCTTGAAATAGGGTAATACCTTGTTAAGTGGGAGAAGTCCTCTTATGCTCAGCTGGGTGAGCTCAGCCTGTCTGAGATGCATCATCTGTGGATCTTCACTTATCTACAGCCACAGGTGGCAAGATGCTCAGGTGTTATTCACCTTCTCGCTATTCACCCCTGGACAATGTGTTCTTCAAATGCAAAAACACACACATCATTCAAGGAAAAAGCCTGAGCATCCTTATCTCTGCACCTTCCTACCCCAAATTTCTGTTGGACTGTTCAGCACACTCCATGCACCATTAGATCTGCATTAGCTACCTGGCTTCAGCACCATCAATATTCAGTTCATCAATGTGCAAATTCTACTCTGGGAAACAAATATACATAAAATGTTTTGCCGAAACTCCCAACCAAAAGAAGGGCAGATGATGCTCCTAGCTGAACTGTACAGATGATTGGAAGTAACAGATTCTTGACTGAGAATATGTGTCTCATTAATCTTTTAAACAGAACAGTATGAGCTGAGCACAAGAAGATAATGGAGCCCCCAACAATATCCTTGGCCTTGCCCTTAGGACAAGGGCAGCAGTGCTTGGGCCTGATTAAACAAGCCATTTAGGGGAAGGTGGTATTCTCTGGAGGTGCTTAAAATACCACAGGCTATGTTCACTGAAGGACTTAACTGCCCTGCAGGTACTGGATCCAAAATGGAGAACCTCCTCCTGCTTGGCTGCTTCTCTTTCTGCAGGTAGCTGTGTTCTTCACAAACATATTGTTTGCCACTGAACCTTCCCTATCACCCCAAATCTGTCCCTGGCCTAAAGCTCTCCAGTATTATGGGTAATGAGCTTGAGCTGAGGCTGAGTGATGATGTGGACCTTGTATATCTGGCTTATGCTGGTTTTGCTCCACACTGAGCAGGGCTGAAGGAGTAGAGGATCCCTACCTCCACCATGTGGTACTTGGAGAACCTCTCCAGAAGGAGAGAGACTAATTTGATTCCTCTTGCAGCAGGTTTTGCATTTGGATTCATGGCAGTTGTCATCCATTGTCCCAGGTGTCTCGCTGAGCTTGTTTGACAAGGGGCATCATATCATATGGCCCGAGCAAAAATGTTGATTATTCTGTAGTCCTACACTGAGGGAGTTCCCATTGAGAGAAGAGGGTCAGAGCTCTAGGCTCTGCTTCAGCAAACATTTCTCTTTTGCATAGGGTTGTCTTTACAGCCAAGACCCCAACCAGGTCATTCCTTTTGAGAAGTTTCTGTGTTCTTCATAACTCCTGGCTTCCTGTGTTGTGGCTGTTGCAGTCATCTTTTTCACCAGGTAAAATCAGGAGAAGTAAGATTATCCCCAGCTACAAAACATCCAAAACACAGGTGTCTGGAATAGCCATGGAGGCACCCAGATTTGGACTGAGGCAGAGCAGAAGCTGGGTTGCCCACAGCTTGGATGAATACTACCACAGCTGTGTCACAGCTGTAGAGGGACACAGGAGCATCCCAGACTGTAAATGCAAGCAGGACTTGGCAATGGTCCTGAGAATGCATAACTCCCTGGTGGAGGTAATCCATTAAAGGTGTTTGGTGGTTTTTTACTCCCTTCTCATCCTGTTATAAGGCCAGGAGCATTTTTGGACCACTTGCTCATCTCATGAATATATAAGATTTTCCTTTGGCTGTAACCTCCAGTGGAGGCACTGCCAATGGCTCACAGGAGTCTTGGCAAACCAGAAGACTTGCTTTTCATTACCATTTGTACCAGTGATTCATATTATCTTTGGCTGGCTGGTTCATTGATGTTCCTCCGTTTCCTCAGGTCCTTGAACTCTGTAGCCCAAATGTGGTATATGCATGAAATTATTAACTGCTGTGGCTGCTTCTCCTTCACACAAATTCAGACATAAACACTTCACAAATTGGTACAGAGCAAACAAAGCCAGATTAGAAGAACAGCTGAAGCTTTTCCTCTCTTATTTTTTTCGAAGTGTGGTTTAGCAAAATCAATTCTAATCTCCTTTAAAAAATGATGCCAGTAGCAAAGTCCTTCTGAACTTTAATGACTATTTCCCAAATATGACTGGGAAACTCCTGCTATTTTCAGTTGAATAGAGAGTTCTACAGAAGGTCTTTGTGAAAATAGATGAAATATTCTGATCATAAACAGCAAGTGATAAAATAAGGATCTTCTAAACCAGACTGAAAACTGACTGCTCTGCAGTGCAGCCAAGAGGCTAATGTTTGATGAAGGTTGCCTGCAGTGCAAGTCTGCCGGGCTATCATTTCTTAAATCATAGTGGTTTGCTCAATTTTCTTTTGAGGAAAGAGAAGGGAATGTGTAAAATTAATGTCAGCAGCCCCCTAGTCTCTACCAACAGAATGGGGTGTAAAGTGCATCTTTGCCATTCTCCATCTTCCCTCTGGAGATGGATGATATTCTTCTCCGTTTATTGGTTTGCTGGAAAACCAGGTTATTTTGCAATTCATCACCAGTTTTGGGGTTTTTTTTGCTCTTCCTTTTATTTTTATCACCCTGTGATGTCACATTGCAAAGAGATAACGTCGTCTCTTCGAGGCACTTTGGGGAAAATCTCAGTGACCCATGGGTATTTATACATATAAACTTGTTTGCCATTCTTCAGGGCTCTGTTTGTTACCACCATGAGGCATTTGACCCAACACGATTTATTTCTTAAAATGGCCTCTTACAGTAACTCAGTCCCCAACATGGCTCTGGATTTGCCAATGGCATTGATTACAGTTACAGATTGGGATACACTTCCCGTTCATTGTCCTTTTGTGAGCCCTGAAAGAACCCAGGAGCAGCTGGACAGTGTGATGTTCCCTGGTAGAAAAATTTAAGTGTGATAGAAGACCTGCATTCAAGTTATACTGCAACACAGAGGGATGAGCTTGAATGGAAAGGAGGAAAGCAGAGACCAGAAAGAAATGCTGGATCAAATCCTGCAGGTGATGAGGACTTACACCCCCGGAGTATTTACATCCACTGTGGGCACAGCTCAACCCAGGTGCAGTAGTGTGTGGTTCTGCATAAGAGTCAAGACATCATCTGTGCTCCTCGGGTGTTTCTCAACTCATTTCAGTGGAGTTCATTCAGTGGGATTTAGATCATCATGGACTTAAAACTTCATCTTTCCCACTTCTGATAGAGCTCACCTGTAGACTCTAAATGTGCTCCTCGGGGAAGGTATCTTCCTTCCCCTTCTGTTTTCATTCGTGTCCTTTCCAGCGTTCTGCCCTACTCCTTTTCCTCAGGCTGCGAATGTCAGTGTGCAGGGGAAGGGAAGCTTGGGACACTTCAGCTGAATTTGACTGAAACTTGCCAAAGAACATTCATGGATATTTCTCACTAAAGCCACAATCAGTGAAACAAGTAAAAATCCCCCCAGATTTCTTACATTGTATTATTTTTTTAACCAGTTGGAAAGCCACTTACACTTTGGGAACTCTCATCAGAAACTTCAGATGCTGTGAAAAAACACACACACCAAAAAAAAGGCCTGCAACTTTTGGGGGATGGTCTCCTCCTTCTGTACCTCCTGTTGACTTGAGATCTGTGTTCCTATCCTACTCTGAAGAAAAATCTCAGCCCCAGTTTAATGCCATTGAAAAGACCTTGACACTGGAGGAAAGTCATACTCAGGAAGGGGTTATAAAGGCAAGGGGAGGGACTGCAACTCAATCTTGTTTTAGTTAATCTCTTCTTTTGTAAAAGCCTCATTTCAAAGGATCATAGAATGCTTTGGGTTGGAAAGGACCTTAAAGACCATCTTGTTCCAATCCCACTACCACAGGCAGGGACACCTTCCAAGAGACCAGACCTTACCCACTCCAGTTTGACAATAAAACCCAGCATAATGGGATTTGAAATGCCACTGTAATAATGGCAACAACATAATTATCTTTGTTTATCATGAAGTTCCTTTTAGCTAGTTTTATTAAGGTTCTCAGGCTTAGGTGCTGATAAATTAACATAAATTGCCATCTTATTAATGACTCCCACGCTAATCTTCCTTTTGATGAGAAAAATTGGGGTGAAAAGTCTCAGCAGAAGTTGCATTTTCTGGCAGACTGTTTTATTATTATTATTATTATTGTGTAGGTTAGTTTTTATTATTGTGTGGTTTGTTTTTATTATTGTGTGATTGCTGTTGAGGCTTGGTTTTTTTTATTCTGTCTAATTGCAATTAACTAACAGTTGAGAAAGTCAGCCTTGCTGCATCACCCGCAATTGCTGGGGTCCAAGCTGCAGCTGTAATTTAGAGGGCTGGAATAATCACATAATTACTCTGCAGTGATTACAGGAGGCTTGCATGGTCAGTGGATAAGAGAGATTAAATGGCAGTGGGAAAAAAGAGGCAGACATATGTTGCTAGTTAAGTTAACCACTTTATATTAATCCTGGCCTGCCCAGGGAAAGTGCCACACTCCTGCCAGAGGATGGGATGCACAAAATCTTTGCCCAGACTCTGGGGAGCCTAGAGGCCTGGTGCCCCAGTTCCATTGAGTGGAAAGATTAATTTTCATAGAGGAAGATAGGAAGTAGGAAGATTAACTCCTGGAGCTAATCTGTTTTTCCTTATTCTGGCATTGCTTACATGGCAGTCTTCCATGCATTTTCCTTGAGATGGCAACCTAAACATTGTGGGCTGCAGCAGGAATTGAGTCACAACTGTCTGGAGCAAGGTCTGGTGCAGCATTTGGCCCAACAATGCCTTGAGATGTGCCTGGGAGACAAGTAGTCTGATAACCAAATCATGTTGCTCTTTTTTGGTATAACAAGATATTTTAAATCAGGTCTGAATACTTAACAAGGCAGCTTGGAGGGGCTAAAGTCAAGTGGGGTTTTTCCCAGGTTATTTGCCATGCAAAAGGAAGAAACATGATTTTATGTCTTTTACTGATTCTCCATGAAAAGCAAGCCTTAAAATCACAGTTGTTTTTGTTAGTGAAAAAAGGAGGCTGGTGAGATTGTAACAGGATGCTGCAGCCCTCCTTTTCATATAAGAAACCATCAGGAATCTTTGTTCCCACCTTGGCTGGGCAAATGGGCCCAGCAAAGCAAGGAGCAATGTGGGATCACTGTTCCCCTCTACTAGCCCTGGGGCTTGCCCACAGGTCTGAATTTAACAGGTGTGTGGCAAGATTAGGTTCAAGGTGGCCATGGGCTTCACAAGGCATTTATGGGCACAACCTTGGAGCTGTATTCCCCAGACATCCCTGGGTGCTGCAGGGTGACACAGAATAAAATAGAATAATTCAGTTGGAAGGGTCCTACAGGAATCCTCTAAGTCCCCCTGTCTGACCACTTCAGGCTGACCAGGTTAAAGTAAGTTAGTAGGGGTGTAGTTCAAAGGCCTCTTAAACACTGAGAGGAACATCCCCATGCTTTGGGGAACATCTGTAGGAAATGTTAGGACATGAAGCATCCCAACCCTGCTCCCAGCCCTGCCCTGGCTTCTCTGCTTTTGGTACAGTTTTCAAGAGGGTAAATCCACTCATGGAAGTGTCCAGAAGAGCTGCCATCAGGGATGACCTGGAAAAGCTGATGACTTCTGTGCATGAGGACTATGCTGGCTGAGAGCAGGACATTCCAGACTCCAAGCAGAGGTGACTGCTGGAGATGTTGGCAAAGACCACATTTCCCTGGGACTTGGTTTGATTTATTCCCCTAAAAGGTTAGGGGAAAAAAAAACTTCTGGAGAGATACAAAACCTGCTTTAAAACAGTACTGGATGGGGTCCCTTGGTGGGGAAGGGGGGCTGTCTGAAATCTGCTTCCCAAACAGCGCTGCGTTATCAGTTGCACAGGTGCAGTGTACATGAGGGTAATGAAGGCAGGGTAGGAGGGGATTAGCAGGACATTGCAAACAAGTTTGTGCTAAGTGGCTTAGGGTTCATCCTGTCCTGCTTCTAAATACTGACTTCTGCTGCTTTCACCTTCCAAAACACATAAACCGTTGATTTTGATTTGTGAATTAATTTATACAGATAAACTTCAGCCATCTGTTAAATAGCAAGATGTGCCCCACCACCTTGTCTTTGACATTCAGAACTGAACTTGTGGTGTTTTGATGCAGGGCGTCCATGCTGAAGTTCATCTGAACTGCCAAACACAGCCCCATCTGTACTATGAGTATGTGTAGCACATTTACCCCTTCTGAAAATCAGTCCTAAGTCCTTTAACTCATTCTTGCAAGCCTTGACAACCATAATGGCATTACAATGCAGAAAAAGGTGGAGAGTACTGAAGAACCCCTTAGTTCCCATCACCCTGTGTCTCTTTCTGCAGATACTCTGCAACCATTTAAGTCTGGGGTAACAAAAAACAGAAGAATAACTATATATAGCTGTTGTAGATGAACAGAAGAAGTAACTAACAACAGAAGTTAATTAATGCTCCGCTGACACAGTTCACATGGGGGAAACAGCCTTTCTTCAGGATGAGTCAGGTTCTTGGCTTTGGCTTTCATTGAGTTTCTTAGCACTTTTTTCAATAAGAAGGGGCAGTTGCATCACATCTAATATTTAATGAGAAGCTTGAAAATATTCCTAAACTCCATGTCACCCTTCTGCATACCCTGGGCCCTGCTTGATTTGATTATCCAAATCTACCAAAACTCTCAGCCACAGAGTAGATTCAGAAGCAATTTAAGAGATCATTACCTCTAATTTGTTTTTAATTCCTCTCTCTGAAATCAGAGAGCTGCTAGCAGTATCAGAGTGATTATGGGGGTTTTCTCTTGGTAAGTAAAACTCCTTGGAAGGAGGCAGAAACTTCTTTGCAGGATATGGGGGGCATTTCATGCTATCACTTCCAGGTTGAGTCCTTGCATCATCCCATTCAGGTTCTGCCTGAGCAAGAGAGTCTGGCAGCAGCCAACAGCCTACAAGTGAGCAACTGAGGCTTTCCCCCACTTTATTAGGATGCTTGGGGCCTGTGAGTTTTTCTATCCTTTGCATTAAGGGATCTGGTTGCTTTTGACCTCCTGACAGGCTTTTGCCACCTTTGTGCCCAATGTGTGGTAAGGAAATGTATCTGTGACATATAGGATGGAGTCTGCTTGACTAAACCTTCCTCTTCTGGTCTGGAACTTGGGTTGCTTCCACTCCCCTTTAATATTTGTCCATGTGCAGAGCAGGGGATTCTGTTCCTGCACTAAACTAATACTTTTATGCTCCAAAAACATATCAGCATCCAGCCTGCCCTCTCCCAAGTGCAACACTGTCATCCCCAGACCCAAAACTTGTCCTTTGCATCAGACTATGGCAAGAGCACCCAGACTGGTCCCATCCCCATAAACAATGGCTGCAATCAATCCCTACTCCAACACACAGCTGTTCTGATCCATGTGGATGGAGTCAGAGCACCCAGAAGATGCCATGAGCTGCACAGTCACAGCAGGTAGCGGGACAGCTCTGTCATCTCTCCCCTCTCATAGACCACTGCTCACCCAGCAAAAACTGTCGGACTCTCAGTGTCCACCTCTGTGGTGCCATGGGGTGGCTCCAGTAGAAGGGACAGAGCAGATGTCACTGATTGTGGGCTGGTGAAGCCACATCGGGAGGAAATATCGGTGTAATATAAGAGCAGAAGCCGCAATAAATGGGGAAACGTGTGGCTTTCCCGATGAAATGCTGCGTTCCCCAGTTCCCTGTATGGCTTTTTCAGGTGCCAACAGGCACATCCACCCTCTCCACTCCGCACCTGCATGTTTAAACTCCAACTTTTTAGAAAACCTCTCCACTCTCTGTAAAAGCTGCAGACGGTGGCATCAGTTCATGTTCCCTGTGAGGAGATTATTTCTGGGTTAAAATATCGAATCCAGCACCATCTCTGGTGGATGCCCTGGCGTCAGGGCTGCCCACTCCAGGAGGTGGCAGCCTCGCACAGCGCAGGGATCTCATGTGCGCGCCTGATCCCACCCAGCTATTCGGAAAGGGCATAAAATATTTATCTGCAGATATATTTGAATCTGATTGCCCACCACCTCCTCTTTGTATCTGAACAATCTCTTTCTACCCTTGCCGGCACAGCAGTTTTTCAGAAAAATGAGACTTCGCAGTCTTGTCTGCATTCAAACTTCAGCAGGGTTATGGAGGGGGTTTTTTTTGTTTTGTTTTGTTTTTTTTTTTTTTTTCCCTCCACAGTGAAAAAAAAAATAAACAAAATTACAACTAAAGGCTTTAAAGCTAATCTGAGGTTTCTGGTACATAGAAATCATTAAAATCCAGCATGTTTTACAACAGAAAAGGTGAAGTGAATTTGCAGAGTGCGTATTTTCCCCTTCCCTGTGCTCATATTAAAGCTTGCTCATAATATTGAATGAGCCTTTTGCCAGAGACGTGCTGAGCCTTGCCCCTGTTGATCAACAGGGATTAAAAAAAGACACCTGGGACTGCTCATGCCGAGGTAATGAAACAGGAATCTGAGGGCTCTGGAGAGCAATTTGGGAAGTTTCCTTTCTTATTGCTATGGCTGGGGCAGGCTTTTCCCCAAATTTAGTATTCTGTCCGAGAGAATATAAAATAATGAGACTCCTGCTCCTTCCTAGGGGAGACTCTTGAATTGCCTTGGAGATATCACTGTCAGCCCGAGATTTTTTCCTGTCTAAAGCTGACCTGAAAAAAGGAGCAAAGAAGAAAGCAGGGGGAACATGAGCGCATTTTGATGCTTTCTGGTGGCAAAAAATTACTTTTATCACTTGGTTGGGTGATCTTGTTTGTTTGTTTGTTTTCTGGTTTTTGTTGGATTTTTTTGTGGGTTTTTTGTTTTGTTTTTTGGTTTTTGGGTTTTTTTGGGGAGAGGGGTGTTGTTGATTCATTTTATGTAAGGAACACCAGGGTTAGGGAAAACACCAGTTTTTCACTATTGAAAACATTTCTCTTTGGAAAATGAGAGAAACAGGGTATCGGTCAGAGTATGCTCTCAAGGTCTCTGCAATCGATGGGGAAGGGATGCTATGAGGCTGAAAAAACACAGGGTGTTTCACTGTTGTCCATTGAAAGGATCAAAAGCTGTCACAGTGAAAAAAAGAGAGAGCAGCTGCTGGAGCAGTCAGGGGAGGAGAATCTGGCTGTGAGATGTGGGATTTACAAAAGTCTGGCTTTAGGGCATGAGGAATGCAAATGCCAAGGAGTTCCACCAGCATGTTCCTTGCAATTCAGGAGGAGAAAAACCAGAGTGCCCCATGCAGAGGGCTGGAAAAAGCTGCTAAGAAAGAAAGTGAGTCAATAAGGAGAGGTCCATTGCTGTTTGAGCTTGCTTTTAGCAACTCTAAAGCTGCCCTGATGCTGAACTATTGTGTCTCTGATGTTGCCCCTTGGGGTCTCACCGGCTGCAATCACTGCCAGTCCCCCAGGAAAGCCATTATTCCACACATTTATGACACATTGGGGGCTGCTCTGCAGAGCAGAGCTCTGGCTGGCTGCAGCTGGGCTTGCAGACAAGGTGGGAAGGGCAGATGTGCCACTGCAGCAGCTTTTTTATGGGGCCCTGTGTGCAAATTACACCTGCCACACAGCCACCCCAGCTGTGAGGGATAAATGTGAGAAGTTTAGCAACCATCTCTGTTAACAAGTTAAGTGAAATGGGGAGCTAGGTGAATCATAGAATGGCTTGGGTTGGAAAATACTTTTAAAGGTCAACTAGCCCAACTACCCTGCAATAAGCAGGGACACCTTTCACTAGATCAGGTTGCTCAAAGCCCTGTCCAGCCTAATGTTGAACACTTCCAGGGATGGGGCATCCACCACATCTCTTGGAGACTGATGCCAATGTTTTATCACCCACATCACAAAAATTTTTCCTTAAAATAGTGGCTCAACTTATTGCATATTTTGCTTCCAGTCATTTGAGTGTTGGTGCCTCGACATTGCTGATGTTTCACTTCAGATGTTTATGAAGGTTCAGGCACTTGGAGTTGCAGCTGCAGGAAGTGCCACCCAAGCCTGGCTGCTTTTGGTAAGTTGGTCCCTGAGATTTGGGGTGAGAGAAAGTGTACTGGAGGCACTGGCCAGCTGTGGGACACCAGAAATAAGCAGTGCCTTCAAAGCAGTTTAGGAGGCTGGATCACAGTAGCCACAGGGATGAGCCAACAGAGGATGAGAAAAAATAAGAACAGAGTTTGCAAACAGTGCTGGGGATTCAGTGAAGGAAAATCAAAGGATAAATCCTCAGTTAGAGTTGCTTCTCAGTCTCTATCCCTCTGGATACAGGTGACCTAGTCCACTTTCATCCCATTGGGATGTAAAACTGGCTGTGCAAGTCATGGAGAATGTGCCAGCCTTCTGCTGGGTATCCGTCTTTGTTAGGGCTGGTGCAGAGCTGGCATGTCTGTCATCATCCTGGACCCTTTCTGAGCTGCTCTTTTGTTCACTGGAGCAAAAGTCAGGTCCCATGTGAGGGGCTGAGCAGCTGGAGCCACCACCTGAAAATAAAAGGCCACAGGGATAAAGGAGAGCTGGCGGAGCCCCTTTTCACACAAAAGAGAATAAACATATGGAATAGGTTAACATGTGAGGTGGCTGAAGCTGTGCTATAAATAAGTTCAGGAGGCATGTCGACAGGCTGCTGGGAAAAAAAACACAGTGGGGAGGAAGGGATTGAGGATATTAGGATGGGGTGAAGGGACCCAAAAGGGAAGCTTATGATAAAGGGAAAATAAGTTGGAGAAGCAGTCTGATCTCTTCTTGTTCCAGATGTGCTGTGAGAGAGAGCTGTTTCTGACCCACATGGCTGAACCAGCAGTGATTGGTCTGTTCAGCATAAGGAAGGTTTTGCCCATAAAACTGGAGAGCGTTGAAGAGAGTCGGCAGCACGGCGTAAGAAATCAGGTGTTACATGCCTTTGGTTTTGGAGCTGCTCTAAAGGGTGGATATATGGGTTTGGAGGTGTGTATGATAAGAAATACGTT
>VZTJ01001488.1:1466817-1487329 GCA_013397795.1 Orthonyx spaldingii | reverse complement strand
GGTGGGGGGGTGGGGAATGTCTCCTGACAGTGTCTTGCTGAGAGGGAAAAGGATGAGGGTACAGGGGGAAGGACCTCGGCTCCATAGAGCACCTTGTGAGGAGCAGTGGCAAAGTGCAGAGACCCCTCCGTAAATCCTCCCAAGCAAAGAAGCATGAAGATGTCATGTCATGATGGAGTGAGAGGAGAGAGAGGAGCTGCACTGCAGTGGTGCCGGGGGCTGGGGGAGACACAGGGGTCCAACACTGCTGTGAGAAAGATCAGAACCTACTCCTGCCTCAGCCCCCAAAGCCTTAATTTCTCAATGTCATCAACAGACATGGGGAGAAAGGAGTGGTGAGTTCAAGTAAACTACTTGGGTGTAGCAGATGATTTTTGGTTGCCTTGGCCAAGCAGCTCTTTAGGAACTAAAGTATGACCCAAGTCCACCAAAGCCATCCATCTCCAAGATTCTTTGTAATCTTTTATTTTCTGTGTAACAGACCTTTAAATAACTCTGTACTGGAAAATCCCAGCATTTAAATGGAAAATGTGTCCTGAGCTTTGCAAAGGAAGATGTTTCTAAAATCCTGACATGGACAAACATCCCCTGGCCAAATGAAGTAAATATCCTATGCTGTGATACTTACAGATCCAGCCAAACTGATTTTATCAGTTATAGCAGCCACTTTTTTGTCTTCCATGGTGGGAAATGAGCTGGGAATCTCCAGAGTGAGAAGCCAAGGTTTGATAAACTGGAATTTTAAGTGATGTTAAGGGTGGGTTGCACTTCCAGGGAATGTAGCTGATGGGGTTTAGGGGATTTCTGATGCTTATCCTGACAACAAACTCCCGATGTCTGCTCTGACTTACTGGAGCCTGGCATCGTTCACAACAGAAAGGAGACATTAGAGCCCCTGAGCTGCTTTCTTTGAAAATCAAACTCTACTGCTACCCAAGTGAACACTAAAGACATCTGTCTGTCTTGCAAAGGTGACAGAACATCTATTCTGGGATTTGGATTGGGACTTCCTTCCCCACCTGGGCCATAACAGGCCTTTCTGATATTGCAGGCAAAAGTTTTCAGATGCTATTGCAAGTCCAATAGCTACAATCTGAGGAATGTGACCTAAGGGACAACATATGTCTGGTGAAAATTGCTGGTGAAAATTG
Source organism: Orthonyx spaldingii (assembly GCA_013397795.1). Taxonomy (NCBI): domain Eukaryota; kingdom Metazoa; phylum Chordata; class Aves; order Passeriformes; family Orthonychidae; genus Orthonyx; species Orthonyx spaldingii. The sequence continues at coordinate 1,486,178 of VZTJ01001488.1, read as the reverse complement.
AGGCATTGAAGGAACATTTATGGCAATCACAGAATCATGGAATTGTTTAGGCTGGAAAAGATTCTGTGATCGTGGAGGCCAGCCATTAACCCAAAAATGCCAAGACCATGTCCCTAGGTGCCACATTTACATGTCTTTTGAGTACCTCCAGGGATGGTGACTCCACCACTGCCCTGGGCAGTCTGTTCCAATGACTCTGGTGCCTGTGAATGCTGAAATGCCTGGGCAAGTATGTGTGGCTTGTGTGAGTCACAGTATTTCGTGACTTCCAAAATTACAGTTAAACTGAAATGCAGGCACGTAAGTCCCTTTGCAGATCTGGGCTTTGGAGCAAATGTTTTAGTTTGAAGTTTTCCCTATAAATGTACAGAAAGTAATCTAATGTGATGTTACTCTATAGATATCACAGCCTGGTGAAAGCATCATCAGATGGTTCCTTAGAGTTAATTCATCCATTCATTATTAATGTGTGCCTGGAATTTCAATTTACTCTCATTAAAATGTGATTGATGGGAAAGATACAGCACATAACAGTCACATTGCACCAGCTCTTTCTTTGCACTCAGCAGAAAAACCCAAGAGCTGCTTCATGAGCAATATCGGGCCTCTTGCTTTGCTTTCTGTGCAAACGTTGGACTTTTCTGGTCTCTTGATGGTAAAAGGTTTTCCTTTGCCTCTTTCAAACTTCATTGCCATGCTGTAAGTTGAGAAACCCAGAAAGAAATGAAGAGCAAACGTAGGAAATGTCACTCCTGGGCTTGCAGCTTTAATGCAGGCACAGTAAAAAGGTGCTCAAGGGGGTGACGCTGGTGCCCGATGCCTGGAGCTGGTGATGGGACCCTGTTAAACAGAGCAGTGTTACCGTGCCAGAGCACCAGAGCAGTGTCACCATGGCATGCCGTCACTGCCACCCTCCTCCTCCTCCTCCGAACTTGGGCGGTCATTTCCCGCGTAGCCTGGCCAGGCTCCAAGCTATGCTCTGAGCCAAACCCTGGCCTGCAGTCATACAGGAGTTAAGGCCTCATTAGTTTCTTATTCCCATGTCAGCAGGCTGTTAGCAGGCTCTGAATTGGCCAGCTGGTTTCTGGAGAAGAGCCAACCTGCAGCAGCACGGGCTCAGTCCTCCCAGCAAGCACTGCTGCTGCTGGAGAGATGCATTTTGCATGCATCCCATGACACTGGTCTCAATTCTTCTTCTCTCAGGGGATCCCTCTTGAATTAATTGTGTAGTACATGGTCCCAGAACCTCCATGCCAGACTCTGCTGTCGATCCAGGCTCCTCGGAAAATGTTTCTCCATCAGCTACTTTTCATCTCTTCCCTGCTCTCCAAATTCCTGGGTGTCTTGATCCAGAATAAGCTCTTCTTGATTGCTTAGTTCCCCAGAGAGCTGTCTGTAACCCTGCGTGTTGTGTTGGATGGTGCTCTCCTCTGTGAAGCAAGCATCTAAAGAGTTGGCTACCCTTTCATCTGTTGAGCCAAATTTTCAATGCTAAGTCGGAGTCAGCAGGGTCTAACCTGGTCTTCAGATCTTCTTCTGGACAGCTCTAGCCTCAGCCTGCAAAGAGCTGCTCTTTTCATCTGGTACTAGGCACAAAATCCACTGGCAAGAGATTTTCTTCCCTTAGATGCGTGTGGGGGAAGTACCGTTGCAAATCATGCTTAAAATTCAAGCTGGGCAGAAAACCTTTGAAATGCCTGTAAAAGGCTGAGCAAAACATTTATGTATGGCTGTGTAACCTATTCCTGGAGAAGGGAGAAAGGGAGAGCTGCTGGTGTCCCACCATTATTGGGGTTGTTTCACCTATTCCCTCTTGATTTCGTTCATATCTTTTTTTTCCCTTTTTTTCCCCCCATCCTTAGATCTCCCCAGTAATATGGTCCATATGTTTGTTACCCTTCCAGGGAAAGCAACACCAGCATTCACATTGCACACTTCTACATTGCCGTGTTTTCCCAATGTGCAGCAGTTTGTTAGGAGGAATTTCAAGCCTTTCCATAATTTCCAAGGTTGGCAATTAGATCACTGCCTCCCCTCTGCCTCTTGCAATGAAAATAAACTCCCATTTCCTTTACTTTCCCTCATACCAATACCCAGGAATTTCTGAATGTTTTGTGTCCTCCTCCAAAGCTTTGTTCCTCTGGGTAACTTCAGAGTATCTGAGACAAGGTCATGGTGAAATTGCAGATTCAGAAGTGGAGGGGCATTTTTCCAGGCTGACTGACCATTTGTTGAATCACATCAAGTCCCTCATTCAAGCAAAATTTCAGCTCAGGACAGCAAGCTTTTGCATAATTAGATTTTACCATGTCCCCCTTACCTTTAAGGGATGGACTCTGCAATGGTATGAGCTTACAAGGGAGATTCTGGGTGTTTCAAAGCATTCAGTGCTGCTTTCTGAAAAGCTATGAAAGCTTGGCAGAGATTGCATCAAACTTACCTTCAGGAAAATGAAAAAATACAGACTGTAGGAGCTAAGCAGTTAAACAGGAGGAGAGAATCCAGAGCATGTTCATGAAGAAGTTTTGCAAATCCCAGTTACAAAATCTCAGTAACATTTTGGGGTAGGTGAAAGAGAGACTTAATAGGAAGAAATTGTGCTGTGGAGGAACTGTTCCTAGCCAGAAACCTTGAGCAGAGGGGATCAAGTACAATGTTTCTTTCAGAGAAAGAAGAAATTGCTGCTGAAAGCAAAGATATCAACAGTGTGTCTGAGTAGCGCTATGGATTGCTGTTCATTCATGCTAATAACTTGGAACAAAGAGAAATTTCACCAGCAAGTGGCACTTTTTCCAGACCTGTGCTGTCAGGCAGGAAGCTTGATATAGATTTGAGTTGTTTGAGATCTGAAACTTGAGTCATTCAGAAGACCTAATGGCCTTCCTGTCAGATTCTTTAAATGACAAAATTCAAATCTTCTCACTGTCGGCTGTGACTTCAGGTATGCTGAAATTTCATTAACTGTTTCTTCAGGCTTTTTATGTGAGTTATCACAGTCTGAGATGGGAGCACGATCCCAATGCCTTCATTCTAAAGAACTGACACTTCCTTCTTTAGCAAAAGAAGAGGATGGGAATGTGGAAGTTGGGAATGTGATGAGCCCTATGGTTAGGGGACAATTTCTGTCCTGGTTCAGGAGGTGTTCAATGGTTGCACTGAGCTCCTTAATTGTTTACAGGTAGATAGTAAATGTACAGTTTTCTGTTTCCTTGTTGAGTGTAGGAGCTCTGAGATCAGGACAAAATTATTTCAGCTTTTTGATAAGATGTTTTCTTTTATATATGATAGTGAACTTTCACATCATACAAATTAAGGCCACATGACCAAAAATCTGTGATGTATTTCCTTTTCCTCAAGTGATGACAGTCACTGAACCAACCTTGCGTTGGGTACAGCACAACACTGAAAAACAGAACTCAATGACACTGCCTGGTTTGCTGTTTCAATAGCAATTCTGGTTGAGGCCCTTAGAAGTTCTCCACCCTTTCTCTCATGTTCGTACTGTCCAACAGTAATGTATCTGTACCATTTCCATGATTAGGAAGGCTCTACTAAGGTAGAGCCAAACTCTCTGGGCAACAAGATAATGAAGGATCCTATGTAGCATTTATTTTACACTGTACTTGAGCATTTGTTTAAGTTATCATGCAAAAGGAAATTTGTCTAACTTGAAGAAAGCAGAGAAAAGACAGTTTTTGTGTTTCAGGTGAATTCTAAAGTTTTTAAAAAATATTTGCTGACCTCAGAAAAATGAAGTTGTTTTGCATTGCAATGAGTCTTCAAGCCAAGCAGCAGAGGAAGTGGGGAGATGTGGCTTGAGCTGTCACGAAGGAATCAGATTCAGTTTAAACCCCTCAATTACCCATTTATTGGAACTGGTTTCCCAGGGAGTGGGCTTTTCTCTGAATTACACAAAAAGATATCTCCTAGCTTGCACCTTCACTTCCAAAAAGAGTCTGGAAAGATCCTGTTTTCCAAAAGTAGTGAAGGAAGCTCTGGATGCTTAGCCCTATACCTGATTTTATACTCTAGGGATGTTTTAAACTCCTCACAGACATTTTATATTCACGGAATGTGAGTTTTCTGTGATACAGCTCTGGGTGAATATTGATTTTGTACCACGCTCCACAAAGTTGCACTTGTGCACTATGGAGAGGAAAAGCCCTGGATTAAAGCTGCTGTAAGAAAATTCAGTCATGCAACTCATGTATGTGGGCTTGTATAGATTATGGCCACGCTTTATCTCCTGGATTAAAGCCTTCTTCCTTGGCCTGAGAGCTGGCTGCACAGGGACACACAGGGCACGTGGGAATGCACACTCACTGCCAACTTGTTTTGTTCCTGTCTCACCACAGTTCATTCTGCCTTCACACATGAGACTGTCTGAGTGTAGGAAAAATCAGCTGGCAAGGGAAGGGAAATCTAACCCGACATGAAGACTCATACGCTTCCTTGGAGCATACCAAGGGAGCTGTCCAAGGCTGACCTCTAATTTTGGATCTTGGCATACAACGACACATCTCATTCCTGGCAAGCAAAGAGGCTTTCCGTAGGTCTAGGTGTTAATGGCACGAGACTGAATGCTTTGGATTTCTGTTTCCGTTCACCTGAAGATGTGGATGAAAATCTGAAACAACACCTGCTGACAGTCAAATCTGAATGAAGTTGCTGGGGGTGGAAAAAAAAGTGGGGAGAAGAAATCTACTGCTGTTTTTGCCCATATTTTATCTTTGGCACTCATCTATTTGGTAAAATCATCATCTGTCTGGGCATCTGCCTGTTGCTTAGCAGCAGAACTGCTCTCCTGATGATCTGGAAGACTTTGTCTGGGGACATGTCAGAGGAAAGGACTGGTCCATTATTGGTCTCAAACAGTGGATTTCTTTTTTTCTTTATCCATGAATTAGAACAGCAAGTAATTTACAGAGAAAATACCTTGTTCCTCAGTAATTCAGTTTAAGGATGTATAGAAAGAATCTGGATGTCTTATTTAGTTCTTTATGTACTCTGTGTACTTTAGAACTCTTATTAATTCTCTAGTGCTCATGAATTTTTGTTGTTCACAAAATTTATCTGGGTCTTCTTGCTGCCAAAGCTATCATGGGTGAGTGCTCACTGAATAAGACATATGTGTCGTTCTGGTTTGTTGATAGCATCGTGAATCAATAGCTGTCAGTGGATGGTAGATAATTTGTGCCTTGCATTATTGCTTGGGAGAAGGAGGGGAGGTGTTCAGGAAATCAGATAACACAATAAATAAGTAGGCACGTGGGTATTTGTTTTGTTCTGCACTGGCATCCAGCTAAGCCAGAGAGAAAACTTTACAGGTTTTGGTGCAGCACTGGGTGGCTGGCCATGAGGATGGCACAGGAGAAACAGTCCAGAGGTACATGCTGGCTCTCAGAGCAGTGCTCGAAAGCCACTCATGCTATTGTCCTGTTCCTGAGCACACCAGGGCTGACATGTGCACTTCACTAATTGTAAATCCCTTTCTGCCTCTGCAGAGCCTTGGTCAGCCAAGCCCCATTGTGGAAGGCTTGCACACTTTCACCTAGCACAGCTGGGTCAAGAGGTGCAGCAGCTGAAGGAGCTGATGTTTGAGCAGATGATGTACAGTGAATAGTTTGGAGAAGACACATGACAGCAAGGGACTGGACAGGAACAGAAATCCAGTCTATGCACAAGCGGCCAACTCCTTATGAACAGCACTGGAATAATGTTCTGTGAGCTCTACTCTGCTCTACTGTCTCCTTTTGGAAAACCTCATCCAACTTCATCCAGTTGTCCAGTCCAGTGCAGCTGCTGCACTTTCTGCCTTCAGATTTCTGTTGGCTGATCTCAGCATGAGAGACGCTCTCCCATAAGATCCTGTGCCCAGGGCTGGACCTGCAGAGTCTGCCACTGCTCTGAGTCACCTCTGACTCCTGCTGGGGCTGAGCACATGCTGGCCTGTGGTATCTTCCTGCAGCTCAGCTTACTCTCGCTACAGCTCAGTGCCAGAAGAATTAGAACATTCAGTGACAGAATCACAGCATCAATAAGCATGGAAAAAATCCCTAAGCTCTTTGAGTCCAAGCATTAATTTAACAGTACCCTGTTGCACAGCTTAACTCGAGAGGTTGTCAGCCACATTTACCTCAGGGACCAAAGGTTGCTGGGAGACCTGGCCCAGGCCCAGCCTCTCTTCTGCACTGCAATCCTGTTGCAAGCAGTCAAAATCTGCCTATCAGGTTTTCTGCTGTCTCCTATCCCTGTTTTCCATCTACTCCCTTCATGTGATGTTCTTTCCTCAGAGCAGAGCTTTACAGGCTGCCTCTGTGTGATCCCACCACTATTCTAGGAGCCAGTGCCAGCCAAGTGCTCCAACTCACACTGGTCCCAATGTACCTTCTGTTGCCATTCCTTAGAAGAAGAGTCCCCAGCCTTCTTTCTTCCACTTGACTTTTTGAATGTGTGACCCAATCTCATTGTTTTTTTTGGCTCTGATGACCAGAACACACTTTCATGTTGGCCCTGGTGCAGCAGAACAAATAAATTCATGGGGGATGACTTTAGACCTGGAATGCAGCAAATAGGGTGGATGGACATTGGCTTTCTTACCCACTTACTCTGGGATGTGTTGGCATCTGTTCAAGCAGTTTCTTGCTCAACCTGGACATTCCTATCTACTTCTGTAACATTAATGGGTAATGTTATGCAGCACCGAGGATAAATTCAAGGCCCAAGTGATTCCTGTGTTGTAAAGAGGTATTTTGAACTTCTGGCACTAGATCTGACTGATGGCGCCCGTTTGAGTCGAGTCTGTTGCTGTACACCAAAGCTCACCTCTTCCAGCTGGCGCAGCGAGATCTGGCTGCATTTCGTCTGCTTTGCACCTCATCAGCAGCGAGGATGATGCTGGAACCAATTTAGGTGGTGATGTGGTAGACAGTGCGTGAGGCAGAGCAGGATGTTGGGAGTGGCTCTGCATCTGTCTCCCATCACGGGGTCTGGCTGGGATTTTTCGTCTGGCTGTGGGAAGAGCAAATCTCAGCGAGAGAGGAGCACATGCACCCGCAGTGCACAGTTGTGCCTGGGCTTGCAGCTGGGGAGGGACCAGCCTTTAATAAGCAAGGTTATGGCATTAGTTTGGGTGTTGTAAGAGCTGGGCTCTTCTGCTGGGTCTGTGTCACTCACTTGTGAGATTTGGACCTGTTTTTTCAACCTAGCAGAGCCTTAAGCTCTTCCACAGTTGTTAAAATGCACAAAAATGGTCTTGATGGGGTGTGGTGCAGCTTAGCATTTGGAAAGAAGTGTGAGTCTGGTTTATTGGTGAAAGGAGCCTTAGAACATTCAAAGCATTGTTCTAACCCTCATTCATAGAGCAGTTGAGGTTGGAAGGGATCTCTGGGGGTCACCTGTCCAACCCCTCACATTCAAAGCAGGGTAATGCTTCTTGTACTGCTGGTTTCCAGCACTTTCTTCACTGGTCATGCAAAGCTAAGTAAATTCTGAATTTTTAAATACTGTTTCCTTGCAAAATTCCTTCCATTGCTTGTCTGGTCCGCAGAGCCATTTGGGCTGAATGGTGCCAAAATATGGAGTGGAGCTTTTCCTCTGCACACCCTCTACTCCATGGACAAATGCCTGGAAAACAGTCTGATTCACAGCAGATTTCAACCCTGTGGATCCCCAGAGGCACCCTCTGTTTATATCTGAGGGCTCTGGTGCGTGAGGGAGATCACACTGCACGCACAGAAATGTTTGAGTCATATGAGGGCCAGTTCCTAAACTGGAGCAGATGCCACCCATTTGGCTTAGCCACAAGACTGGGCTATCAGCAGCCCTTGGTTGAGCACATGGATGCTGAGCAGCTCCACTGTCCCAAAGGAGGGCAGGAGAGAGCAGCTGGAGGAGGGAATACCAACAGCCAGAAGTCTGTTCATCACAACCATGTCTCCAGCACAACTGCAAGGCTTAGCTTGCAACAAGAGCTGCTGGAGAGTGCCCTTGGTTTGAGAGGGTTGGGACAGGGCTTTACCATCCTCTTCACATCTGTGTTTCCTGGGCTTTGGAAACTTTGCTCCAAACTACAGCCCTCTTAGAAGCTCTCAGACATTCCTTCACCCCTGGTTTAAATAATAATGTAACTTTTTCAGTAGTTATCTGTCTCCTTCCCAGCGCCTCACCAACAGGGCACAGAGCTTATGTTTGCCTCGCGTGGGCAGGCATCCTTTTCCATTTTTTTGCAGTGTATGAAAGGCTGACTGAAGAAAGCTGGTTGCTATCTATGCCGCTGCTTAATCCTCAGTCTCCAATTCCTGCTATCAGCACTATCAGTGAGACTTTTCTCTCTGCCACCATGTTGCAGAACAGCAGATAACATAATCCTAAATCCCAGGTACAATTTTGACCCTTCCGCCGTGCAGCTTTATTTTTGAAAGCAAAGTCTCTTGCATCAGATGAATCACGGCTGGTAATATTCTCCTTCAGCCTATATTGCCTTAGCATCAAACCAAGCCTCGTATGCTTTCTGCTGTCTTATTTTCTGAAACTGTTTTCGGTTTTCATTTGAAAAGGTCTTTTAATGTGGCCTTGCATGTAAGACTTTCTGGGAAGAGGAATCAAAAAAATTCCATGATGCATCTTTCCCTCCTGAAAAGCTTTGATTTATGGCTAAGAAGAATTATTCTTGCTGCCCATAAAGTAATTTTTCCAGCATGTTGGCTACAGACAGGGTAAGATTACTTCCAAATCCAGATAACTGTGGATTTATCAAGCCATCTAAAATGCACATACACATGAACATATGTTTAAAAATATCCAGTGGGGCACTTTTTTTCTGTTACATAGAAGAAATTCAGCCAAATTCATTAAGTTGCCTTGGTTTATTACCAATGGAGTTGAGACTGGGCTATGGTCCAGGGACTGCATCTGTGCAGGTATTATTACCATGATCACCTGCACTTGTCATAGACCAGATTTTTTCTCTGTGTACTAATTACAACCATAATGTGTGCTTTAGTTGCAAACAATAATGTCTTATAGGAACACACTTTCATTCTTAACTGCATTACAGTAAAAGCACATGATTCATGATGACATTTTTTGGAAAATCCAAGTGGTTGGAGTCTACGCATGTATGGGAAGTTATGATGAGCCAACCTCCAAATTCCCATGGGTGCTCATAATATGCCTGTTCAGGGAAACACAGTGGGTGAACTTTGTGGGTTAATGCACTAAGTGGGAAGGGTATGTGGAGGCCTTTTCCAGGCAATGAGCAGCTACAGCACTGAGTTTTCATGGAAGCAGCTGTGACCCTGCCACCTCCAGCCATGTAGGCTTGCTTGGAATTCACAAGCAGTATTGGCTTTTACGTGCATGTGGGTCAAAACCTTTTGCCAACATCTTTATGGTGGGTTTAATTCTGCTTCAAGATTAGGAATTGATTTGTCCAAACATCAAGTTATCATACCCACTTGACAGCGTGACTGCAGAGGCAGGAGCTGGAGGAAAGTCCTGACACATCACAGACTGGGGATTAAGAATCTTCCAAGTATGCTGTCTCCTCTGAACCTCACCGATCCCAGGCTGCTGCTCCTTAAACAAGTTCATGCCACCTGTGCCTGTGCCACTGGCACATTGTGGGCTACAAGGAGCTCAGCAAATCCAGGCTATCATGGTTAATCCTGGAGGTGCTAATGGTACCTTCCAGTGCAGGTCCTGACCCGTGTGGTATCTGCTGTATCAAAAGAAAGGGCAAACCACCTATACAACCTTCTTAAATTAGCTTGGATTGCTGTGCAGAAGAGTTTGACCTGTAAATTAGAAAGCCAGATAGAGGAAAAACCTGACTCTGTGTTTCTGAACGTGACCACATGCTGCTGATAGGGTGTGGTGTCCCATTCACACTGTGGTGTCTAATGCCACCTCCTGCTCGTGCACCTGCCCAGAGTCAGTGGCTGCTGGTAACCCTCCCTAAGCCCTGAGTCAGTTCTATAAAATGGGAGCAAAATTTGGCTGCTTTAGAAAAGATACCTCAAACGGCTTCTGCATCTCTAGAATCTCACCTTCTTAACATGAAATGCTTGCACAGTTTGAAGGCCTCTTCACAGTCAAGTCAAATAAAGCACCAGAACTGTAGCCATGGTTTTCTGAACTTGTTTGGAAAATTTCTCGTTTTGGGCACCTGACCTGCTGTGGTCCTCTGGCATCTAAGGGCTGTACTGTGGTCCTGTTGACACATGAAGACACCTAAAACTTTCCAGTGACTAGAAGATCTTGCTGCCTTCTTCTCTTTGTAAAAAGAGTTTGTCACTAAATGCATAATACATGATTATAAAACCTCCCACCTTCTGTTTTGGGTCTTTCAGGGTGGAATTAAAATGAGCAACAATATCTCTTTGGGGCTTCACAGATAAAGATCTTCATAAAAATACTTAGACTTTTTTTTTCCCTGTAGTTACAGGAGAGGAATAGGCAGTAACAGATGATGGAAGAGGAATTTGAGCATCTGGAGCAGGGTAAAATCCAAGAAAACAGTGGACTCTGTTAGATTTTCTCCCCTCCCTGGATTCTGAATAGTTTTTCCATCCCACAAAAACACTCATGGAAGGGAGATGCTTTTCTCCCTGTTTAACTGTAACAAAAAGCATGTTGTGAATCAAAGGTGCTTCCAAGAGCATCTGGAAATATTTCCCACCCCAAGCAGAGACTAGTGATGCCTGCTGTGAATGCTTTGAAGCATACCTCACCCCTCCCCCCCCCCAAAAAAAAAAAAAGAAAGAGAAAAATGTGGGTGAAAGGAAGCTCAGCTAGGACATTTTCAGGGGTGTGGAGGCAGCAGGTGGAAGAAACAAGGGCTGAATGTTGGGCAGCAGCTGGTGCCCCATGGTGACACCAGTGTATGCTGCTGTGGATGCAGTGCCACTGGTCCTGGGCAGCTGCTTGACTCTGTGGTGGGTCACACAGAGCTTGTTTCCAGCAGTCCTGGTGCCTTTTCCAATGGGAACAATGTGGTTAAGAGCAAAGCTTGATCTGTGGAACCCTTTGATTCCCACCTGGGTGGCAGTGGGGGAGACCCCCCAGGTTTATAGTTACTGTCGAGTCCAATTGCTGGGTCACATTTCTGTGATGCTCTTTTGTTGGCAATACCTGACTGTGGCCATTTCACAAAGTGAACAGCACCCTGAAACAATGGTGAGGATCACTTTGGTGAGTCTGGTGGATGGAGTCGTCCCCTTGTATATCCAAACCATCTCTGCTACAGGCAAGTGCCCCTTTGAACTGAAGATGCAGTGGAATCCTGGGACTCTGCTACTTCTCCCAGGGAGATCAGGAGGGGTCCTAATCTCTCATCTGACCCCCTCTTATTTTAAGGGGGGAAAGCTTTATAGCCAGTGTGAAACTGCAAGAATTTGCTGTTCAGTTGACATGCTCTGACATGTATTTCCTATGTGATCTCAGTCAGTTATTTGATCTCTCAGTGTTTCAGTTTCCCATGAGAATATTAAGACTTCCCTTACCTTGATTTTGTATTCCTTACTGTCAGTGAGGGGCTAGGGGATCATGGCAGAGACAGAAGCTACATGACTTGGCACATACATGTGCTATAAAGAAGCTCTCAGCAAGATGCCCATCCCTTTCTTCTTTCGAGGCATGCTCCTTACTGGTGAGGCCTCCTGTGTAGCCAGTTCTGCTTGCAATAGGTGTCTAAGAGCTGGTAGATATGGGCATCTAATTATGCCAGTTTTCCAGAGCAAGATAGCCTTCAGAAGATGTATAACTTTGACTGCAGGCTCACCAGTGGGTCACAAATCCCATCTGCAAGGACATGGTTAATTCACCCCCGCTGCCAGCACCGCCTGGTGCTCCAGTTCTTTCACCTGCTGCCCTTCAAACCAGAGTTGGTTGGGTCTATTGCTCTGTCATGGATAGTGTCAAGTAATGAACATAGAGGGGTTTTTTTTACGACTCGTTACATGAAGAAAGCCTGAGATCTTCTGAGCCAAATACAGAACAGCTTCTGCAATTAATTGGATGTTTTCGGCACGGGCTGTTCACTTTTGCTGGTTTCCTAGTGGTAAACCCCAGCAAAAGCCTTGGAGAGCGATACGTGGAGAATAGATAAAGACATAATATGGCAGAGAAGAAAATCAGAAATTTTTCTCATGCATGTGTCTGTCTGTTGAGATGTATTTATTATCGGTTTCATATAATTTTATATTTTCCAATGTATTTCAGATATATGGTATGATATAAAAATATGGACTCTCATGACAGTGTTATATATGATTTGAAATTACCAGCTGGGAAGTTTGTCTTCTGCAATATATAACACAATGGTAGCATGTTGTATTAAAAAGCCCCATACCCTATATTTAAGAAATAAAATAATAAAAAAGAAATACTTGTCATAAGCAATCTGTTTCCCAGGAATATTCTGGATGCAAAGTGGAGATTTATAAACCCTGCAGTGTGTGCAGAGAAAATGGATGAAAACATGAGCCACTGGTTGGTGTTAAACTGCAGTGGCATTCCTGCAGCTCTCTGCGTCCAAGCCATGTGTACAGCATGGATCGCTTCCAGCCGGGGATCCTGCAGTGCTGCCGTCCTCCTTTCCAAAACTTGGGAAGACTGCACTTCCCTAGTGGGGTTTGCATGGGTACAGGACAGATGTTTGCTAGTCAGTAATTGGCCTTGCTAAGCTTTGGACATGATTCTGGATTTTTTCTTTTTCTCTTTTTCCCTCAGAGACAAGGAAATAAATTGCTTTAATTCAGCTGAGGATGCGAAGAGCTGCTGTTCATCTTGGAAGAAGTAGACGTTTGCATTTTTGTGAAGGTAACTAGATTTTTGAATAACATGTATTTCAAAACAATTGTGCATCCATGGGAATTAAATTCCTGCTTTTGTGCCAAATAATCAGACATCTGTCAATTGACATAAAGCTGGATTTATTTGACTTAATAAGTAGCAGGCTGTTGTTGTTAGGGCCTGCCACCCAGAGAAGCCGTGGCAAATTCTATGCATTTGGCTATTGATGGCTGTTGATCTATGTGCCAATAGCGATAACAAGGCTAACCAGCCTGGCTAATGGAAAGATGAAAAAATCCCCAGACTTTCATCCCAGGTTTAGAAACAGGAGGTATCTACTGTTCTCACGTTAGCCAACACACAGAGGGACGTGAAATGAGAGTGTAAAGGGCCAGAAGTGATGAAAAACATACTTCACATTGCATTTCTGTGAAAAATCACCTCCAGGAGCACGGTGGTGGGAGACATGGGCCCACTGACCTGATCAGTGAACGCTCACATGAGTAGCAGCCAGGGGCTTGGCTGGGGCAGGGATATAAACCTGCTTGTCTTGGCCTGAACAGATCAGTGCTGGTGAATTCCATTCACAAATGGAGGAATACCTCACATTTTAATGCAATGGGTAGCCTGAGGTAGAAGTCCTTCTATTTTATGGCATCCTTGAACTATCTGTTTTTTTCTAGTCTCTTAACCATCTGGTAGTCATTAATATTCCCTTGGAAAGCCAGGAATTTTTTTCCCCCCAAAGACACGTAACTTTCCATGCTTCCTTGACTCTTCACAGAGCCTCCAAGAAAATCTCTCCCAGCTACTTGCTAAAAAACTGTTCTTAGGGAATAGATTTACTGCTGAAGAATATTTCAAGCTTTTCCTTCCATGCAGGCATCTTCCGAGGCCATGTTCCCAGTCTGTTCCCTTGGGTGGGATGAGTGCACGTAGCCAAGGAGGTGTCGGTGAGGGAGAGACTCATGGCAGCCAAAGGCAACCACCACCTGAGCTCAACTTCCTCTCCTTCATAGCCAGTGAAGAGAAACAGTGAATTCTGGAGTGTGAAGCATCTGCCCTAATGTAGCCATCTGTCTTGGGATGAGATGGATCACAGCCCTATTGCTCTGGATTGACTGTAATGGGGGAGTATCACAATTAGTGGGATGGATGGCAATACTTTGGAGCCTAATGGTGGACAGGATGGACATCTCCTTTGATCACTTGTGTTGGAGGAGAAGCTGCTTCTATTGTATGTGACAGGTCTGAAAAGGATCACTGACAGCTTTGGCTTCACGTGTGCATGAAAACCTATCTGTTTTCCTGGATGGCTGGTGGCACAGTGACCTCAAGGCTGGAACAAAATCCCGACGCAAAATAAATACCTAAAAATGGGCAGAGATATATTTATGGGATTGAGAGTGGAATCACTCAGTCCTTTTTGAATATACTAAAAATAAGCACAAACACTAATGGCCTCTTTAATGGTTAGAAAGACATTAATGTTAATGGACTTCGTTTTACTGTATCCGCTCTGCCTCAAGTGCTCAAATGTGTTTGGTGTCATTGGCCAAAGTCAGACAATATCACCCAAGCTAATTCTGTCTGAGTGAGTTAATGAGCAACATGGGCACTCCTCTAGGGATTTCAGGTGGCACAGCTGTAAAATATTTAGTGAGATAAGGACCGATGCTGTTTCAAAATAGTCCAAAGAAACACATCAAATCCAATTTTTGAAATGCTAGGACTATGTCCTCTGCATACTGTTGTATTTTCTGTCCCTGCTTTCTTTACAGAAATAGCCAGGGAGCAGGGCAGGGTGGGGAAGGGGAGGTGAGAGAGGGGGAAGGCAAAAACGCACTAAGGGCAAATATAGGAGAATTTGATGTATCTGTAAAAACCTGTATTTTTTCTATTTCAGCTCCTCCTTTTTTTTCTTTTTTTTTCTGGAGATGGAAAGTTTTATTCTTGCAATTTATAATCTTGCAGTATCACCTTTGCACAAAACTAGGGAAGGTGGAGGGAAGATGGGGAATGCATTTCTGGTAATATCCAGATGCTTTTGTTAGATCACATGCTAATTCCCAATCTTTGTATTCCGCAGCCTTATTTACATTACATTATCATTTCATTTATGGGCCCCTCAGAGCTCGCAGTCACTTTGGGGAGCTCTCTAAATTTGCCTTTCATCATGTATTAATGAAGTGTTAATAGCTCACCCAAGCCATTTTTGAGCAAACACCATGTGATGTGTTTGTGTTGTGCAAACAGCCCGTGTGCTTTGCTAATACACGGCCGGTGGGGACGAGACATCTGCCACCTCCTTGCTAATTTCTTCTGCCTCTGCCTGCTTAGCTTGCACATGACATCCCAGCCCTTTGGAGGCCATCATGGACCTCTCTGCACAAAACTGAACTCCTGAAGCTCTGTGCACCACATCTGGTGGCAGAGGACAGGAGAATGAGGCAAAGTCACTGAAAACGGGGCAGTTTCTGAAGGCCGGTCCTAGGCAGGAGATCTGCTGGATGTATGCACATCTGGCAGCTGGTTTGTTCCAGAAATCAGGTAGAGCAAGGGGAGAGGCAAGGGTGGTTGATGGCCTGTTGCTGCCCAAATTGGTAGGACAGGAGGTCTGAGCCTGTGCCACGCTCCACAGTGCACTCACGGATTTGGGGGTTTTGACTTGCCTGTTGCTGCCTGTCCTTTAGTAGTTAATTTTGTCAGTGTTTGTGTCTGGTTATTGATTTCTGGTGAGTTTTTCCATCCAAGCCAAGTGCAGATTTTTAAAGTTTTTTTTAATGAGCTGGGTAAAAAACTGAAAATGTACCATCATGAGCAACTTAGTTCTTTGCTATTTTTTTTTCTTTTCCCAAAACTAGAAGGTTCCAAGTGCCAGGATGGGGGGAAATCCAACCCATTTTTTTTTTGCCAGTCTTCACTATGAGGGAGCATTTCATTAACCTTTTTCCTCAGGTAGTCAGGAACCATACATTTTCCATATTCCCTTCTGTGTTGCCTCTTGTGCATTTTCTTACCTTTCCTTTTTTTGTCTTCAGCTACTGCTGGACACCTTCTGCCCTGACCTGGCAGTGCTCAGATTGCTGCTCCTGAAATAGAGAGAGGAATAAAATCTGATACTCTGGGGGACATTCTCCTGGGCATCATGCTAAGCTCTTGCAGGATAGGCTGCTGCATTCATGCAAGTGATGGGAAAAGGCACAGTGATGTATTTTAAATAGACTTTCAGAAAGAGCTTATTGACAGGTCCTTAATAAATGCTAAATAAATGCATCTTTCAGATGTCATTGCCGTGTGAGAGAGGGGGTGATAAGCCTTCTGAAGAAGGTTTTAATGACCCAGAACAGCCATTCCTGAGGTATCCCCAGCATCCCCTGGCTGCCAAGGCAGCAGGACAGGGCAGAAGGGAGCTGTGGTGGGGATAATGCAGACTCTGGGTACGTAGTGGGCCCTGATCACTTGGAAGGTCGTGGGGAAACATCAGCTTCTACGTGAGCAGACCTTGTTGCTAATTCAGCTTTCCCATTAGCCAGGGATGACATTTGCAGCCTCCTCCAAAGGACAGGGATGTGTTTCTTGCAGTCTTTGCAGCCTGGACCACGCTGTGTTGCAAGATCCATCACAAAGCCCAGCCGCAGGGACGCTGTAGCTTTTAAACATATTCCAGAAGCATGGTGCCTCCTTTTTTTCATGCACCTTCCATTAATTCTCCAGGATATGTGATAGGATGCGGCCCTCTTACTGCTGACCTTTTAATAACAATAAAATCACTCCGTGGTGCACTTTATTTTGATTTATCATTGCACAACATAAAGGGATTATATATCAAAGGAGGCACTAAAATGATAAGACTAATAAGAAGAGACCAGAGTAAGATGGGGAATAACTGGAAGAAGTTTCATTGGTATTTTCAGTCAAAAGAGATAGGAAACTGTGGCTTATCTTGAATGGCCTTGGGAATGATTTTTTTTCTCCTTTCCAACAGCTGAAAATGCATAGATCATGTCAAAATAAACTCATATTCAAAAAAAATATAAGGGCTCTGTAGAATTTATCTCCAATAATTGGAGTACTGGACATTTTCTGCAGGCTTCAGCTGTGTTATTTTTCAGATTTAAATTATTTTCAAAAAAATAAACTTATTCAGAGCCTTCATATATTTTGATTTT
The DNA here is from genome assembly GCA_013397795.1 of Orthonyx spaldingii. Lineage (NCBI taxonomy): Eukaryota > Metazoa > Chordata > Aves > Passeriformes > Orthonychidae > Orthonyx > Orthonyx spaldingii. The sequence goes on along the minus strand of VZTJ01001488.1, from coordinate 1,469,211 downwards.
ATTTCCTTTTTATTATCAGGGCAGTTTGATCAATTGGCAGAGCAAATATCAAAAGTTTGGCTGACAAACACCTTAAGGTTTTCTTTTAAGAGAAGAAGATGTTAAAGGGGAAATGATTGTTCAAAACCTCTTATTTCATCCCCCTTACAAATACTGGGAATAAATGTTCAGGGACGTTTCTATGTCCCTACAAGTGATCTGTATAGAGTATATTGCTGGAGAGAGGTTCCCATTTGAGGTGGGGCAATTACTGTTGTCTTTGGGATTGCAGCTGTGGCTGGATCCTGCACAGTGGAAAACCAGATTTCCAGTGGGTTTTGCCATGGAGCAAGACCTAGTTGTGATGGTGTGGGTGCTTGTCCATCTCTTATCACAAGCACATCCACTGCTGAGTCTTTGGAGCATCCACAGAGTGCCAAGGAAACGACACAGAGGAAAACATGAAGGCCAGCCCTTAGGTCTGGACTAAAGTTAAGTTTGCTGGTGCTCAGCGTTGGTTCTGTGCTCTCAGAAAGTGCCATTGCAGGAGGAGAGCGCAGACACTGAGCCAGGCTGGCAACTAGAGAGACCCCACAGCCTCTCTGTGTGTGGTGCTGAGCAAGGCCAGGAGCAGAACTCAGCTGGCACCAAAGGTGGCCCCACAGAGCCAGAGCACTCTGCCAGCCGCCTCCTGCAGGTGAGAGGCTGAAGCTGACAGGTAACAACCACGGTGTTTGGAGTAAGAACATGTTTGTCAAAGTGACATGTAGGACAACCAAAATGCTTTGTGAGTTTGAGTTATGTTTGAATAGATTCAGTAAGAATTTCCAGGAAAACTTTGGGAATATCAAAACATTACTTTTTTCCTTTATGGATTGTTGAAAGTGAGTGTTTTTACATATTTAAGTGGTATTTAAAGAAATCCTTATTCTATAACAGCCTTTTCCTTATAAAGATTGACTTGTGGTAAAATAATAAGAAATTTAAAAACATGTCCAAATCATTCTGTACGGAGCTAAAGGTTTTGTGTGAGCTTTTTACCATTGTTAGCAAAAAAGTCCAAACTCTCCCTTCCACTTGTACCTGACCTCCTTTCTCCTCTGCTTTTTTTTCAGCAGAGCAGTAACTGCACCAGGAAAGGACTGAAAACAGGAGGATAAAATTTGGCTCATCAACGTAGACACAGGAGGTTGCCTAGTCCAGCCTCTTTCTTCCACTGTAAGCCTCAGAAATTACCAACCATTAACATTTCATCAGTCCAGGGATTTGGATGGCAGCTTGCACAGGAGCTGTCTAAAAGCAATACAAGCTGTGCTGCAAGCCAGCCTTTCTGGGGGTGTTTTAGGTGCAGCTGCTGTGGATAATTCAAGTGCTGGTTGTGACTGTAAGGCCGTGTAGCCTGACCAGCCCACTAATGTCACAGCTGGACTCCAGTCCACTGTGTGCCTAGAAAGGCGTAAATCCACTGCAGACTGCAAAAAGAAGGAAAACAAGCAAGAATGAGGTCTGAAAACACAAGGAAGGCTTGGTCTTGTAAGGAAACATAAATAATTCTAAATATGGGCTTGGCATGCTGTTTTGTGGGCTCCTATCTTTGAGAAATCAAAGGTGTAAAATGAGGGTAATGGGATACTGGAAGGTCACAGACACTGGGATGAGGGGAAGGAAGTAGGCAGCAGCCAGAGCTGGAGAAGAGAAAAAGGAAGAAGTGAGACACAAGTGTCTGAGCAAGTACAAGTGAGGCTCTGATGCTCATGGCAGTCCCAGCTGAAATGGGTATTTCAGCCCATTTCTGAATGAGGACTTTTATGAAAGACATTTTTGGCTTTGCAATTTCATGCTGTTGGCTGGTTTAGGAGCCGAGTTCCTCACAGCGTGTTTCCTGCTAGGATGCTGGGGAGCATTTAATTTCATATTCCAGGAGTGGAAAATAAGAGATGAAGAGGAAAAGCCTGAGTTCAAAAGATTGGGTTGGGTTTTTTCTATAAAGTTCAGCAGAATTTATTTTACTGTAGAGCCAGTTCATCCCCTTTCCTGAGGATGTTGATCCTGTGGAGAGGGAGATGGCCAGAAGACACAACCAGTCACCAGCCCACCTAAGACCTCAAGCTTATACAGGACTGTGTGGAAGTGAGTTCTTCTCCTACATGTTTAAGCTAGAAAACTAAATTTAGGAGGAAGAATTTAGCCATTTCTACGTAGTTTTATGTTGCAAAGTGTAAAAACAGGACTGCTTTTTATGTCTTCCGAAGGGTTTTCATAGAGGTCTCAGCCTTTCCCTGCTTGATCATAGAAAATATTGAAAACATCATGGACCCAGATCACTGTCTTGCAAAGGTTCAAGGCCAGAGTCAGAGCTTGTGCCAGCACAGATGGTGTTGTTAGACATGTGAGGGGAATATAGGAAAAAAAAAA
>VZTJ01001488.1:1444669-1461315 GCA_013397795.1 Orthonyx spaldingii | reverse complement strand
CCAACCAAAAAAAAAAAAAAAAATAAAAAAAAGCAAACATATGAAAGCTGTGGGGTTTTTTTTATTATTTTTACAAAACTCATGAAAATTCTTTGGTGTAACGGGGGACTATTTAGTGATCATAATAAAATGAGTGATTATAATAAAAAGAGTACTGAAAAACTAGCTTGTCCTATGGAGGACTGTAGCAACAGGGGCAAAAATGCCCCAGGCCATGCTCACCGTGGGATGGAAGATGCTGCTGGCCACATGGCAGCCAGATTTTATCCCACCAAATGCATCCCTGGCATGGAGGCGCAGCATCCATATTCACCAGGTTTGGCAGTGCCACCAGGGTGAGGAGATAAAGTGAGTAAGATTTAACAAGCAAAGTGATCTCCCTAGCTCCATTATTAATGTTATAGGCAGTCATTTCTCCTCCCCTTTTTAAAAGCAGCCATAGGACTAACCACAATCCTTGGCCCTGGTTTCAATTACGCAGAGATTGAATCAAAACAGACTGCTGCGCCGTAAATACGAGGGGGGCCCTCTCTGTAAATCGTAAAATTGAATTCTAAAATTTCATGTTAAGAGCCTTGTCTTTGCATAATGGATTGCGCTGCCATCCATCACGGTGACACTTACAAGTCACAGCTGAAAAAGTACTTTATTAGATTTTTATTTTTTTCGAACAATTTTGATTTATTCTGGTTACACTGTCTGTATAATAGACTGAGCAGAATCTCATGCCAGTCCCTACGCTCAATAAAGCAACTACAGATATATTACAGAAATCCCTCACCGTTTCTAAGTTACAGCCAAATGGTGTCTCAGGGACTGCTCCCAGTCATCTGTGTCTTCTAAACCTGAATCAAGCACTGGGCACTTAATGACCTTCATCTCATCGTCCCTCGCCTGGTGTTGTTTAGCGTTGTTGGCCCATTTTCACTGTGGCTCTGATCAATAGCTGTGATGACAAAGATATGATGAGCTGCATGATTCCCTCTGGTCACTGCTGCTTAATGATTTTTCCAAGCGCCAATCTTCAGTTGAAAGGGAAAAAAATAAAATAAAGATCTCAGAGGAAAGAAACGCAGCATTTCTCGTGATGCCTAATTAGTCTTGCTCTTCTCCCCTTGGGCTGAGCATGTGGGATGTTTTTCAGCTGCAGAGTCCTCATGGCACTGCTCATGTTTGGATGCCACACCATGTAGGTCCCATCACTGTTGTGCCTTCAAATGGAGCATGTTTCAGTGCCAGCTCCAGCTACTGAAGACTTGAGCTGTTGCTCCTTACTGCTCTCACTGAGAGATACAGCCCCTGCTCCAGACCACTGGATTTTCTCCTCTGAGCTGTGAGATTTGGTCAGGATCCTTCTCATCACCCTTTGGGTTGGACACAAGACCAGAGTTGAAAGTAAGCTACATTACACCTTTGTATTTTGATGGGAAACTCCTTTGGGTGAGGGGTGAGTCCTCTTTTCGGGAGTCAAGAAAAAAACCAACTTCTCAAAATCAAGCCTTAAAGCACATGAGACTTAAAGCACAGTGACATTGTCCCCAGGAGATGGTCTGCCATGCCTTTGAATGGGCCTTTGAAACAGCATCTAGAGCAATTGTTGACACACTGGAGGGAAGGGATGCCATCCAAAGGGACCTTGACAAACCTGAGTGGTTTGCGTGTGTGAACCTCAAGAAGTTCAGCAAGGTTCTGCACTTGGGCCGGGGCAATCCCAAGCACAAACACAGGCTGGGCAGAAAATGGATGGAGTGCAGCCCTAGGAAGAAAAACTTGGGTGTGTTGTTGGCTGAGAAGCTTAACACGACTGATCAACGTGTGCTCACAGCTCCAAAAGCCAAACGTGTCCCAGCTGCATCACCAGCAGTGTGGGCAGCAGGGCGAGGGAGGGGATTCTGCCCCTCTGCTCTGCCCTAAGCAGATCCCACCTGGAGTGCTGCATCCAGCTCTGGGGCCCTCACCACAAGAAAGAAGTTGAGCTGTTGGAGCAAGTCCAGAGGAGGCCACTAAGATGCTGAGAGGTCTGGAGCTCCTCTGCTGTGGATACAGGATGAGAGAGCTGAGAGTGTTCAGCCTGGAGAAGACTCTGGGGAGCCCTTAGAGACTCGTCCAGTGCCTAAAGGGCTCCAAGAGAGCTGGAGAGGGACTTTGGACAAGGGCATGGAGTGACAGGACAAGGGGGAATGGCTTCAATCAGAGACAGCAGATTAGGTATTAGGAAGAAATTCTTTCCAGTGAGGGTGGTGAGGCACTAGCACAGGCTGCCCAGAGAAGCTGTGTTTGTTCCATCCCTGGAGTGTTCAAGGCCAGGTTGGATGGGGCTTTGAGCAACCAGATCTAGTGAAAGGTGTCCCTGCCCACGGCAGGGGGTTGTAACTGGATGATCTCTAAGGTCCCTTTCAACCCAAACAAATCTCTGATCCCATGAGAGGGGTTAGGGTTGTGAGATTTGCACCCGGGAGCTTCCAGTCTTATGGAAGCAATGAATTACTACACTCCTGCACACAAGCAAAGCAAGAAGGGTCAGGCAGCCAGCATGGCCCCGTGGGGAGGAAAAAGGGACAACAAAAAGACTGGGAAGGGGCTATGGGCCCATTAGTAGAGTGGAAATGCTTGTGGATAGCTGAGTGCAGTCCCTTGACGAGGGCACAACTCTGTGTTCACAGCCCATTCCACAGAAATGCACCTGAGGTCCTGTAGAAAAACAATTTTTTCACTAATGAAGGAGTAAACTTGGGGCTTCAGGACTGAAAATGTTCTTATTTTGCCATATAGGTGAAGTGGAAAGCTTTCACAGAAGCTGAGGATTCAGACATGTAGTAGCTGTCTTTGGACAGGTTTGTTCCCAACGTTAGACAGGTTTGTTCCCTTTTAAGGTTTTGGTTTGATAGAAAGGAGCAACATATACATATATATACTTTCACATATATATTTTTTTCCCCTTTTGACATAATGTCCATAGTTCCCATGCCGGGTGCAGGCCCAGGAGAAGACTGTCATGGACCTGGCAGGCACATCCCAGTGCTGCTTGAGGATGCAGAGAAATGCAACCCAAGGGGCTCGCCTTGGCCATGGCACAGAGTGGGATGGCTCCTGGCTCTGGGCATGCTGGATGTGCACAGTGGGACTGGGAGACTCTTGAAAAATGGGTGAACTCCTCAAAGTCATTAGCTCACGTAATAACCTGAAGAGTCTGTGTAAGGCTGTAGAGGTGCCATCTCAGGCTGGCAGGGTTCCAGAAGGAATATTTTACACTCGAATCCCGTTTCTTGGCTCCGTGGAAACATGGCCCATTTACTCTTGCACTGCTCCTCTTAGCATTGTAACACATGGACGGGCTTGGATGCAGAAGCACCACTTCTCTTCAGAGCTGCTCGGAGTGGGACAGTGTAAATGGGAGGCACAATGAGCCCTTTCTGCCCTGCAGGTCTTTACCAGGCGTTCATACTTTTTGACCCAGCTTCCTGCAGGTCTCTTTTTGCTTTGTGCTGTTTTAGACACTCACAGCCATCACAAGTTTGAGGTTTTAAGAGGGATTTGTCCCTGGTGTGACTTGGGGAGGGGGAAGCAGAGAGCTGGATAGCACTGGGAAGAAAGGGCTGCTTCCTTTGAGTAGGTGGTTACTGCTGGTTTGGCTAACACTGCCCCTAACCCCCACCAGTGCATCCTCAGGGCAACCGAGGCTTACCAAGCACTTCATACTAGCCATACAGGTGGCAATGCCATGGTCTTTTAACCATCCCTGGCAGGCAGCTGCCAAAGCTTTGCTCCCTTGCCAAAGCCTGGAGCAGGTCTGGCCGATGTGTCTTCTCCCACCTGGCTCTGCCAAAACTTTCCAGCTGCCTGTGGTTCACTCCTGCCAAAGTAATAAAGGTTGTGTGCTGCAAGGGATGGTTCAGAGTACAGTGCTGGGACACAGCACCAGCATCATCACCCTTGCTGCAAGCAGCAGAGACAACCAGAAAATCAAACCCATACCGTTGGTCATGGCCACACAGCCAAAGGTACTCGGGATTCAGAACTGGAGGAGGAACAGTCTGTTAGGGGAATTTCCATCCCATCACCTTCCTCCTGGCAAGCACCCGGGAACAGACAGGCAAGGCAGACGGAGCTGGCAGCCGGCATCTGCGGAGAAACCGTGAGAGCACTGGGGCTGCCAATGTTTCGCTGCTCGCGGACTGCATGGCCAACACACACCCCCGCTGTATCTGGGGGTGAGATCCTGCAGAGGAGTGTCAGTCTGTGCTGGAGGATGGCAGTGGTGGTAGCATGAGTGCAGAAGAGCTGCCTCTGAGTACATAGGTGCATTGCAGGACCAAGTAACGAAACAGCCTTGGCATGGACTTGCACGTCTTGGGTTCTCTCTGCCGAACTGGGAAAAGCCAAAGTGGATGGGGTAAAAGAAAAAAAACCACAAACAGGACTGAGCTGTTCCCAGAGAGACACAAGAGAGCTCTTAGAGTCAGGATACGTGCAGGTGTCAGTGTGATAGAGACACCTATTTGGGACCGGGGTTGGCCACCTCCAGCCAGAGCTCCATTGAGAGGTGGGGTAACACTTCTGCCTGCAGGAACAGCACAGGACTGTTTCAGGCGGGGAAGAGGATGCTGAGCTCATCTCCTTGCTCCCTTGAATTTCAAGGACTCTTGCAAATACCAGAGCACAGAGGTTATGTGAATACAAATTACATTAGCATGCCGAGCAACTTTGTCAGCAGTTTCTTATTAAAGCACTTGGTCCTCTCTGTAGTGGGCATTTCCATTCAACCTCCCCCTTGTCACTGCTAACAGTCAACTGGGCTCTCCATTAAATTCGAGCTCGTGTAAGAAACAGTGAGAGGGTTGATTTCAATATTCTCCTTCTTGTCCCACCACGCACAAGCTGTTGCTACTTATTAAACATTTTAAAATCCCTGCTGCCAAAGTCCCCAGGAGACATTTATCTGCCATAGTCATAAATGACTTGCCAGCATGCTACTTCAAACTGCATTTCCCAGCCAATAAATACAAGCTCCAGAATCAGGAAAAGCAGGGCTTGGCTCTAATTTTCAGTGGTATGTCACTGGGATACTATAACTACTTTCAAATTCAAATCAGCTTCCTAAAAATTAACTGGTTTTATCAGATACAGCACAGTGGACTGTTAAACACGTAGCCTCATGTACTGAAACACTACACATTTAATGAAGTTATGCCATTAGCAAATGTACAACATGGGTGCATTAAATCCACCTATAGAACAGCTCTATGTATGAGAGAGGATTTATTTTAGCTTTTCTCAATAGAGCAGGAGTCCCTTTTCTTGGCTTTTGCTAGGTTATTTAACTAAAACCAGGATTTGCGCACACACAAAAAAACCCAAAAAGTATCTACTCTCATAATAAAAAAAGACTGATTTTTTTTCTTTTTTTATTCCAGTTCAAGAAGGAAGAGAATCATCTTGCAAGGTAATATAATCAGCTCCTTTGCTTCTATAATCTACTTCTGCTCAGCAGGAGCCACCAAAGAAACACTTTATGTCCCAAGTGAAACATGAGAACTACTTGTAAGGTCTCTTTTGAGGCACATGATTTGGACGGTCACTTTCAGAGTATCAGTATCAGCATTGTCTTCCATCTCCTTTCTTTCTGGAAGAGCTCTCTGGCATGCCGTGGGCTCCGTCTGTTCCAGGTGGAAGGCTATGTCCCTGCCCCAAATCAGAAAGGGTTAGGATGACACAAGTTAGCACAGACACCCATTTCGCATTTACACCTAAGGACGTACGTCGACGGCTTCCCACTTCAAATTCCTCACAAAGAGGGGGGAAAAGAACCAAACCAAACCAAACCAAACCAAACAAAAAAAAGGACAAGAGACAGTAAATTTCACTGTGATCACACTACGGCAAAATATACCTTCTGTTCATTGCAAAAAACGCGTGAAGGCCAAATTAAAGAGGGAAAAACGTATGTTGCATGAGTTACAGTGCAACCATATTATTCCTTCTCTTTCTATTTTCCTCCCCTCCACCTTGCTCAGTTTAGAAAAAGGATTGAGTACAACACAGTCAGGTAAGTGGCCACAAAAGAGTAGCTGTCTTTGGCAAGAAGTCACCGCATTGACCCTCTCTGTCACCTTCTGCCCATTTCGCTCTGTCTCATGAAGTGGATGTTGTTGGCGCTGTCTGAGAGTTCGGGGTACTGCTCCACTGAGATCACAAAATAGCCATCGTAGCCCTGTACCCGGCCCGTGTTTAGCACTTGTTGCTTCTCCCCTTCTGTCCACGAACGAATACCCTCCTCCCCATCCCGCAGTCTCTGCTGTTCCCGGGACCAAGCCTGGGTGACGGCGCGCTGTCGGGCCAGCTCCAGGACGCGTGCCTTCTCCTCGTCCAAGGTGGTCCCGTAGCGCGTGTTTAGACACAGTGCACCATACTGGAGCTGGATGTCCGTGTAACGTCTAGTCCTCCCACTCAGCACTGTGTTGATCTGGGACACTGTCACATTCACGCCATTCTCCAGGGTCCTCCGCCCGCCGCTGAGGCCCAGGATGGACAGGTCACCCTCCGACGGCCCCTGCTTAATGAAATAGTGCGTGTCCACCCCGTCAATGGTGAAGTGCAAGTTCTCCAGGTAGTGGGCGTTGTTCAGGATGGCCGCGATCCTCCGGCCGTCCTCATTGGCCACGCTGATGATGTCAGTGGCCACGCGCCCATCCTTCATGGCGAACTTGACGCCCTTGCCAAAGATGGAGCCTCCAGAAGCAAAGTTCTTGTTCTTCTTGATGTGCCGGCACCCAGCGATGCTGGAGCTGTAGATTTGTTCGAAGCGCTCCAGAGTGACAAAGGCCTTCAGCTGCTTCTGCACTTCACATTGGACCCCCAAAATGGACTGAGCAGGGAGAGAAAGAAGAGAAAGACATATTAGAAAGAAAAACCTGATGACCCAAAGGCATTATTAGGAGGCTGGAGAGCAGGAGAACATACTGGAAACATGCAAAAAGTGCCATTATTTTTTTTCCCTTTATCACATTTTTTCAGAAATGTGATTTGAATTCTTTTTCATTTTAATTCTTTCTCATGAAAGAGATGCGTTGTCCTCCTAATGTTCATTATTTCTATAAACCAAACCGTATTTAATCTCATAGACTGAAGGATGTAGAGGTAGAAAAGAATTTTTTGCCTCAGTGGTGTGAGGGTTGAATTTGGACATATAATTTTAGGTTGTGTTTCAGTGTTCTGCATATAAGAAACAATTAATCTTGTGGCCATGATGCTTTACCAAATGCTTTCAGATTTTCTGTGAAGTATGGAAGTATTTGTAAAAGTTTCTTCTATTTTAATGCCACTTTTTAACTCCTTGTGCTGCCTTCCAAGGGCCTGCATGACCTGTATGACCCTCAAAGTGGCCATAACCCCTCTGTATTCCATTTCAGCCTGGCCAATGCAGGTTGTTCAAAATTCAAGGAAGGCATTAAATCCAAAATCTATTTCCTACAAACCCTCTACAATTTGCCAGGCTCCCTGAGTTAAGACCAACCACACCTGGTGCTCAAGTCTTCACTTATATTGAAGCAAGACTGCTGAGAGACAACAGCCCAGATCATTTGCAGTCAGGTGCAATACAAAGTCACTTTTGCTGTTAGTGTATAATGGAGCAAGCACACAACGAGTCAGCAGCTCATCATTACTGCAAAATGCTCTGGAAATGTTCTCATCAATTCATGGCAGCACTGGCTTCTTACAGTCTCCTGTTCATGAACAATTATTTGCTCAAATTTCACAAAAGCAAGAGGATTCTGTGACAAAACTCTCCTGGCACTGCCAACGGCTCAGTTCAATAATGTAATGACACCCAGAATTAAAAACAGGCTACAAAGAAAAGTTTGCTCCATTCCAATTATTTTGAGGAAATTTAATACCCATGAAGAATATTGCCTTAAACTGTCCATGAGCTAAAGTTTTGCATCCTGGGTGCAAGAAGACAATTCAGATGATGCAGAGACATTTCAGTGTGGACCTCTCAAACAAGACTTGTAACATGGTGAACGAAGTGAAAAAACCCCTCATTTCCATGGTGGCCATTTCCAGGGAAGAGCCATAAAGTATTAAAAAAAATAAAATAGAGGATTGAGCATTGCAACTCACTTAGAAGTTATGAGCAGTTTTGACTGATAGAAAACTATAAGGGAACAGAGGAACACAACTTCAAGACCACATTTTGGGTTGTAAAACATTAAAATTCCCAGAAATTACTTTTATTCAAAGTGCTGAGCAGGCTGGTGTACGTTTTCGTTTTCCCTTTTTGATTGACAGCATAGCAGGTGGAGCAGGAACCAGTCTCCTATGAAAAAGGAGCTCTTTCTGGTTTTCTCCATCCTGCCTGTGGGGCATCTCACACACCACCTAGAGAGCAATATAATTAACAGACTGATAGGGAGCTGAGCCCAGCTTCTCTGCCAATTGCACACGTGCTCTAATTATGCAAAAAATGGACGTAATTAATGTAGATGTCAGCGATGATGGACACGGAACAATTAGACTTCTAGGCTCCATGAAACACTAACTGTTCTAAACAAGTGCACACTGCACAGCCTTGGTAATTAGCTATTTCCTCTTCAAAGAGGTTTAAATGGAGTTTTCTTCTTTTCAGGTATATCTCATAGGGGTTGACTCCAGCTGGTCCCTTTACCACTTTGTATGTCATGGTGCCCTTCCAACTTGCCTCAGTAACATTTACCAGTGATGGGAAAAGGCACCTCTCAGCACTCACACCGAATCCCTGCTCACTCAAGGATATAAATCAGGTCTTCTGCGCTACATTGCTGTGTCCTGTGATCACTTATGTATCACCATCTATATACACATCAACTTGTTTACCAGCAGTTGAGTGATGAAGAGTCCCTGGAACTAACTGCACCATCTACTGATTATCACCTTGGGGAAGGGAGCTTGGGGAGGTCAGGCAATGCTGGGCATGGGTGAATAACTCCTTTCAGATATTGCCCCAAAATTCAGAAATTGCTTCAATTTTGTCTTCATCACCTTATTCTTGATGAGCTGCAGGAACTCTAGTATGTTTTAAATTCTGAGCAAATTATTAGGTAAAGATCCTCTATGAGTGCCTCCAAATTAGGTTGCCCCAACAAACCAGGGGATCTGGACACCACCGGATATCAAAATTCATAGGCAGAGACCTACCTTTAGGTGTCTTAATCAAGAGCAAAAGCACAACCAGAGGGTTTTCTGTTGAGGACTGGTTACTTCTGGGCTCTCCCCATTTTTTTTTTCCACATAGGGAAGTAGGAAATGAGACGTGCAAAGCTGTAAAGCTGAACATTCACCATCACTTAGAATCACAGAATGGTTTGGGCTGGAAGGCTTAAAGATCATCTAGTTCCAAACCTTCTGCCATAGGCAGGGACACTTTTCACTACACCACGTTGCTCAAACTTAACTATTAGCTATCAACTATTTCAATAACTAAATGCATCACTGTTACCTTGAAAACAAGCCCAGGATGACTTTGAAATGACTTTTTGAGTGCATTTCTTTGATAAAAGAGTGTATTTGGGAACAGCACTCTTTTAAAAGGAAAAGCAAACATCCAACAGAAATAAACCCCAACCAACAAATTCAAGCAAACCTGAGCACAGCCAGTGTGTATGCTGTGCTGTGAATATAAAGAGGGTAGAGGCAAACAGATTACATGTAGTTCAAAGAGGCAGTGTATCCCTGACTCTGAAATTACCATTTCTGTTTAATCTTAGAACTCATTTCAACGAACTGGCAAGAAAAAGAAACAGAAAATTTCCATTCAAAGCTGCAGTGGCATGTGCTATTCTCTAAAAAATGCTGCTGCTTTTAGCAACTGTAAACCAAGGCATCTATAAACCAGTTTTACAGAAGAAAGAAGGGAATTCATCGCTATTTTATTTCAATATTTTGTTACTCGATGTGAGTGACAAATACACTGGGTTTGTTTTTCTTCACAGTCTTTTTTAATCAGATGTCCTTAGGTGACATTTCACTTTATCTAGTAACAACCCTTTGGAGAGAAGAGAATGACCTTCATCATTTGTTCTCTGCTGCACAAAGCTCAGGAGAGTGGCACATTACCGGGATCTCTGAATAGCCTCTTGCATTTTGCCGGCACCTCTTGAGGATTTGAAATACCATTGCCAGATCCTATCATCTGTTGTTTTTAAATACCGCCTTCCAGTGTGAGACTGAAAGCTTTAATTTCCCATCAAGGATCCAAGATGTGAAATACGTGAACATGTTTCCAAGTTTCTTTCTATCCTTGTGCCATTATAGACAGATAGGTGTTTCTCTTACCACCGTATGGCTTACAATGCAGAAAGGTACTTTTTCCAAAAGGTTTGGAAGTTATGATTTCTCTGATATATGATTCATTTTTAACTCCTTCCTATTTATCACAGAAAGGCTTGATCTGTAAGGGACCTAAAAGATGATCTTCTTCTAACCCATGGCCAGGTATGCCACCCACTGGAGCAGGCTGCCCAAAGTCCCATCCAACGTGGCCTTGAACAATCCCAGAGATTGGGTATCAACATCTTGTCTGGGCAACCTGTTCCAGTGCCTCACTACTCTCTGGGTATAGAATTTCTTCCTAACATCTAATCTATATCTCTACGCCTTTAATTTAGCTGTTCTGCCTTGACCTATCACTATTTGCCAGTGTAAAAAGTTGGTCTCCCTGTTTTTTATAAGCCCCCTTTTTATTTACCCTGTAGCTCTTGGTTAACAAAGCCATTGTTCAGCCATCAGCCTCCTTCCTATATTCCACGTGGCCATCACCTGGAGACTAGTCTCCATTGGGATGTGCCCACCAGCATGGCCACACTGCAGGTGGGTTGGCCGAGAGGTGATGTGTGGGGTAGCAGAGGTGAGGCATGGGCCAGCAAGGCTGGTGCTCTGGATGCTGCCTGGCTGGGAATGAGCCAAACAGGAGCACTAACTTGGGGGCTTAGAGGAGAGGTCTCTCCACCCCGCCGCTGTACACGGCTGTAGAGGGATAACGAGGTTGAGTTCATTAAGCAGACTTCATGTGTGGAGAAGTAAGAGGATTTGCCTCCTTCTCTTGCTCATCACTTTTCATATTGCTCATCTATTTTCACAAGGCCTCAAGAGTTTAATGTCTTTGAGACTTCAATTCCTTTCCCTGCATTAGATCCTTTGAAAACTGACCACTGCATTTTTAAAACATAACTGGGGGCTGATGGACAGACATGCAGACAGCGTGAGGGTCCAAGCCTAGGCCAAAGCACTTGCAATGTCAGGATGCCTTCCCTGAATGATGAACACTGGCAGAGCCAGTCTCTCAAACAGATTGTCCTTGGAAGAAGCTCTGCCAGAAAACACAGCCCTAGAGCTCACTTCCTGGCTGAGCATCCCAGAGCAGCCCTTGCCTCCAAAATGCTGCTCCAGAGGGGATGCCAAAAACTACTCCTCCAGCAAAGCCTGTAACAGGCACTGCAGAAAAAGGACCCTTCCTGGAGACAGTGCCCATGCGATGGAAAGAAGGGTAGTTATAACAGGATGTAGATAATGATACAAGTGCTGACTCCAAAACACCCCTCCCTGGAAATAGAGTTGTTCTGGCTCCAACAATTACCTGACAGCTCAACAAGACAAAAGGGAAGGGGAAAAAAAAAACCCAAACCAACAAAAAACCAGAAGAGAAATTGGATTCATGTGCAGCAGTTACACAATATGCCAGAGGTCACCCAGAGTCCCCCAGTGGCCAATAACACTGAACTTGTTCAACAAACAATTTAGTGACAGCCTCACAGTCACGGGGAGGAGGGGGGAGGAAGTGCTGCACAATGGAGTATTGGATTTTAAATGTCACTTCAGAGCTTCGGGGGTTAGTGCAAGGTTTATGACATGCTGGCTGTTTTTGAGGTGGTGGATGCTGAAAGTCAGAATTATCTCTCTCATATTCCAGACCTGCAAGGCGAGTACCAAAAACGTTTTGGAAGGAGATGCTACGGCCCTCTGCTTATGCGCTCTGAAGAGAGACGAAACAGCCATTTATGGGCGTTAGTTGCTTTGCTGTTGTGCTCCTGTTGGTCATTCCTCTCTGATAAAAGAACAGACTCCATCTGCTGGGTCATAGCTTTGATCAGCAAAGCCAGTGGAGTAGCTCAAATACACTTTGGTCTATCACAACGAGGTATGTGACTGAGAGAAACTAGGGATCAGAAGACATGTAGATGAGAAAGCTGTGGTAACATCATTCAATGATCAATGCCTTGTCCAGGCTACTTTTAAATGACAAAATATCCAGAGTTTACTCTTTATGCTCTGCAAGGCCATTTTACAGTTTGATCAGTCTTATTATCTGAAAATTTTCCTATGCTTCCATTTACCTTGGTTTAATTTTGTCAAATTTTCACAAGTTTATATTTTCTTCCACATGCTTCATCAATAAATACAGAGATAACCAGCGGGAAGGAGGGCTGGACTGTGTCTGGGAGCATGTATTGATGCCTTGAAGGGTTGGGAGTCAACAGAACTTTATGTGAAACTTTGGTGTTGGATGCATGGATAGGCATAGGAGAAAATGGATCATGTGTTCAGGTATCGTCATGTGAATGAATTTGTTATATGCAAATATGTGCCTACAATATGCTGGGTGTGACAGAAAGCAAGGGAAGCCTGCTCTATAGCATTTAAGAGCCACTTGCTATCACAGCATGATCCTGCAACTGTAGACTGAAATAAAAATGCTCATGTTTTGTTGCTGTCATAACACAGGGGAAGAATATGAAACAGGCTGCAATGGTTAAATTCCACTTTCAACATTTGAGTGCAAAGTGACTCATCTGGAAGCATGACAGCTGCATAAAGCCCTCTTTTAACGACATAGGTCCCTACATAGCCCTCACTGTGGCTTCTGGCTTTAAAAACCTGTGAGGGACATGGAGATTTTCTTTTCTTCTTATTGCTCATTCAGGCAGATTCACCTAAAATGGGTGTATGGAAGTGAGGGCTCTCCTTGATTTTATTTCCAACTCATCTACCTGTATGAGCAAGGGTCAGTCTTCATCTCACACTGTCACTCAAGTTACTTGGATATTCAGTAAGTCAAATAATACTATAACACACATAAAATTAAAAAAAATATATATACACACTATAATACACATAATGAACTAATGATTAAATAATAATACAATAACACTACCAATACTACTACTACTACTACTACTACTACTACTATTACTACTACTAATTTCTATGGTGGTTCTGTGAGAGTTATTATCTACTGCACATAACAGGACAGAGATGGTCTTATGTGCAGTCTGTGGATGAGCCTTTCCTGTTTGCCTATTCCTGTACATCTTTGCCCAGGGAGACTGTCACATCAGAGAGGAGGAAAAATCCTGAGGCTCTCTTTCATTATAGAAATAATTTCTATTATCATTTTATTGTTTAATACAAGGAAACCATAAACCAAAAGGGAGTCTCTGAGCTCCAAGACACAACTGAGTTACTGCAGTGTAATAGTTTTCAAGCATCAACTCAGTCATGGTAGCAAAAGGCAAAGTTCTTTTAGTTCCCCCTGTATTATCAAGTGACACTTCATAAAAAATTCTTGTTGAAGTTGAAGCTGGTACATTTTAACTTGTCTTTGCCATGGCTATGAGTCTGAGTACCAATGGCAGATTGACACATGACTATTATCAATCTACAGTCATTTGTTCATACCTCTGAGTGATACCTTTTGTGGTTCAGAAAATGTGACCTCCAGGTTTAAGATGTGTACCTCAAGAATCACTGCTGCAGAACATCAAGATTTCACTGAAGTCATAGAGAGGCTGGGAAGGCAGATGGAATCAATCTCATTGCCTATTGTTATTGTTTTATTAGCAGAAATGTTGAGAGCATGTCCTGATCTCCCCAAGCACGTTGGTTCCTCACTGCTCTTGCGATGTTTGAACACACAGCAATAGCAAGTGGGAGTTCAGACTAAAGAGGATTCCAACTAAACAGATGAAAGCAACCCCAGAATACAATCAGGCTATGAGATGAAAGAGAATCCTGAGAGGTAAGCGACTTTTTCAAGGTCATAAAGTGATAAGCAGTAGGGCTGGGAGTTAACCCAGGGCTCTCAAATCCTGACCCTGTGTTCTAACCTTTAACAGTGCTGCCTCCATCTTTCAGCTGAGTAATTCCCAACAGGAAGATGAGGAAATGATTGGGCTGCAAAAGGATTTTTTTTGTCAACTTTATCACTGAATTTTGCACCAGCATCTACCAAAATGGCTTGAGATGCAAGCCTGTTTTTAAAAGCAGGACACAGTTACATCGGATTAAGCCAAACAGGCAAAATGAAAGTTTAATATCATCTAAAAATTCTTCCTGGTAAGACTCTCTGCAATGCAGAACAGTTTCCTATGGAAGTACTGAGACTTCTTGTTTAAGACATTTTAAACCAGATTGAGTAAGTATCTACAACAAAACAAAAAAAACCTTTGTAAACTTATTCTGTATCAAGATTTGCTTTTTAAAAAATTTCTAAGAATCCTTAGTGGAAAGGCCTTGAATTTAGCCTGCAATATGTGATAACAGGACCTCTTGTGGGAGAAAGAAACAGTAACATACTACTTCACTGAGCAGAGAATATCACAGGGAAAAGCACTATGGCAGCAGGGAACTTAAGATGCAATTATTCAGTCAGGTTTCACTACTGGAATGGGGTCTGACTCGCACTTACTCTCACAACACGCTGGGGAGGGTTTTTCAATCAAGATTGCAAATGGATAGTTTGGTGATAACGGCATGAGATACAGTATGGAGTTGCATGGATTACCTTGCTATTGTCCCATTCTTGGGTTTTCATCTGTGTGTGGATCAGTTCATAGGATGGCTCCATTGCATCTATGTCTGGCTTGGGGTAGCCAGGGATGACATTGTGCAGCTGGAACCCGAAGGTGAGCAGCCAGCTATTGACATCTGGAAGGGAAGAGAAACATAAATAAGATTATCTGATCTCTCAAGCAAGGCTGCCCAGGAGAAGGCCCAGAGGAGGATCCCATGGTGGCTGGCACTGCGGCAGTCTGGACAAAATGATGAGTGTTCACTTTGTGTGAAGAGCAGAAATCTTAATGGTCCTTGAAAGAGCTGTGTGCCAAAATCTGGGCTTTCCACCTCCAACCAGAGCCAAATTCTGCACTTTCCCAGCTCTGAAACAAAAATGTTGGCAGTGAGCAAATGGCCCAAATCAAAGCCAACTTCATGCCTGCCCTTCATCAGCAGAAATCAAGCACTGCTTGAAGGTGTGCAGAACTGCAGGAACAGCAACACACTTGGAGGCTGAGATGCTCCAGCAAATTGGAAAGTGTTACCCAGTCCTACAGTCAGCTCGTAACACCTCAGCCACAATACTCCTCTTCCTGAGGACTCCCAAAGGGCCTGCAGGCTGAAGACTAAATTTAGAGCTATGAGCCAGAATACCAGGACATCCAGAATGGACAGTACAGGCATTTAGCAGGTGTTCATGGAAGGGGTGCTGGACATATCCCATGTACTGGACATAACCCAAATGCTTTTCCCATGGCATTTCCACCTCAGCCCAGAGTTTCCCGGCATCTTTCATAAGAAGCTGTGGTTAGAGTATTAAACCAGTGTAAGGTCACGTCATCTTTTATAGTGACATTTACAGTCAGCCTTCATACTACCTGCAAGGTACATTATAGTGAAAATAAGGGTACAGATACAAGACAGATACTTTGTTTGGGTAATTCTTACATATCCTTAAAAAATGTCCATGGATGGTTAGAAAACTGCTAGCTACGAGTGATAAATTACTGTCTTATGGAAAAGAGGGACTGCTGGTAGTAAAGGGAACACGATGAAAAACCAGCCATTTGGGACATCATTCCTGTGTTTACTTGCCAGTAGATTACGAAGTCTTCCTTGATTTTTGATTGCACAGCTACTAGGAATAGCAGCTGAAAGTTAACCTGCTGGAGTAAATAATGATGAGGTTGGGTAACTCCTAGATCTGCTTGGGATTAGCATCACTTCCCTTGACTTCAGAGCATTTGATGAGCACACCTTGTTTGCCTTCGCTGAGCTCCAGAGGACACACCTGCTACAGTCCCTGAGCAATATGGTGTGCATTTGGCACACACATAGCAATTGTAAGGTAAAGAAAGGTATGAAGGTAAAATTTAACTAATATCAGCTCCCAGGAATCTTAAGTGTTTGGATGTAACTGGAACTGTGTTGGTGATTTCTCTGCTTCAAGCTGGAAGTGCAAAGGCTTGATTTTCATTTTGCTAAACTCAATAAAGATTGTTGAAACAATCTGAAGACGGAAAAAAATTTAAATAATCAAATACGCATCTTTGAATAGTTTTTTCTCTATTCACATGAGCCTAAATGAATGTTTTGAAGAAATTATGGATGCAAGTGGCAAATAATGCTGCTCCAGATGACTGCAGAATCAGGAGCCAAACAACCACACTATCTGTTGCTTGTTTTCCTACAGGCCAAAATGTTGCGATTGGGCAGATGTCCAAAAAGTCCTTGCGACAATCCATGTGGAAGAGGGAGGATTTCTGTAATAAAAACACTTCTGTTCACTCAATGTACAGATTGTTTTTGGAGTGTCTTTGAAACAGAGAGGCTGGGGGGTG
>VZTJ01001488.1:1390581-1444655 GCA_013397795.1 Orthonyx spaldingii | reverse complement strand
AAAAGGGGGGGCGGGGGGGTGGGGGGGAGGGGTATGAAATAAATGAAAAGGCTCATTTGATTACTTTGTTGCCTAGTGCTAAGCCAGCCTGCTTCCAAATCCTTCTTATCTCAAATGAAGAACTTTGATGTACATATTGTGGACCAGGTGGTCAGAAGAACAAAGTAAAACAGTGAAGGTCAGCATTGGTGCAGGAATCATTTCCCAAGCACTTCAAAAATGCTAAAAAGGATACACAGCATGGATGCTGAACTGCTGAAAAATATGTAATGTCTGGGAATATCCAAGACAGGGTTTTTTAAAATACTTCTCAGAAAACTGACTTCCAAAACATTTGCAAACAGGAGTTTGTTCTTTTTGGGAAGAGGTGTTGGAATACCCAGAACAAAGGAAAAAACCAAAACTGAATAACCCAAAACCATGAGAGGAAGGTGTGGAGTTGAGAAAACAGAGGGGAAAATACTAATTTGCCAGGAGGCAGTGACAACTTTTTTGACAGAAAAGTACATTTCACATCACAGAGGTTTTTTTCAGCTACAGTAACCCTGCCAACACATTTCACAGTAAATTCATTTGAGGGCAAAGAAAAAGAGTGCTTAATGCAGACACATGTAATGGAAATGTCAGTTCAATCCATCAGGACTGCTGAAGCTGGCAGCAAAGCTCTGTGCCATGAAGTGTACAGTCACTAAAATATTCATGTTTAACAATGGGCCTCTCAAAACATAAATACCTGCTTCTCCTGCTCTCCCCTCCACACACCTTCAATTTGTATCCCTACGCTCAGAGACCTCATCATTGTGGACCAAAGCATGTGTTGGTCACCCATGTCCTGGGCACTGAGCTGCCCACGGACAAGCAGGTCCCAGAGTGGAAGTGGAGGTCAGAAAGTGGTTCCCTGTGCCCAGATCTGGGCAGATTTGGTTGTGATGACAAGGGCAGTCTTATCATGGGTCCTGCCCACGAGTGCCTGGAAGCCTGAGCAGAAAGAAGTGCTAGGGCAGCCACCTTGTGTCACAGCACTCATCCCATAGCATGGCCTGCTTCTTCCATGCACTGGGAGAGGAGAAGCTTAACAATGTATTTGGGCTCTGTGTTCTTGAAAAACTAAGAACAGAAATTACAAGACCATGGAAAAAATTATTTGCTGCATATAAAATATTAGTGTATCAGATTTGGAGATCTTGATTTTATTGTCAGAGCTGTGTGGGAAGCTGTGCACCTGTTCTAATACAGGGCTAGAAAAAATATTTTGTCCTGTCTTAACTCGAGCAGGAAAACAAAAATATGTTAGTGTGTCACAAAGCAACAGTTCAAAAACTATATCAGTTCAAACCAAAAATTTCAATTTAACTTCCAAATTAAACTCCATTTTTGTTTTGACTCCTTAATTTTATTTTTCCAGTTTTCAATCATTAGTTTACACTTCACTTGAAAAGGTTGAAAATCCAAAATGATTTTTTTTAAGGCCATTTTGGAGTTTGTCATTTAGACAATTTTGAGAGCTGTTTACACTTCTGCTGATAAATCTCTCAAGCTCAACTCTCCCCCATAAACAAATTCAGTTTTGACAAATAAGCATTTTCTGACAGGAAAAGTTATCTTGAGGTATTCCCTGCCAGTGTTAATTATCAGGGTGAGAGCAACATATGGGATCTTAACCTGCATCTTTTGACATATTTTACTTCCCTTTGTGGCATCATCTTCTCAGCTCTGGAGAAAACAACGTTTCATTAAAAAACGCCATGATCTAATCCTTATGATTATTGCAGAAGAACCTGAAAACATGAATCTTAATGGCTAAAAACAAGCGGAATTCAGGGATTATGTCAAACTTTGGCATAGGTGTGCCCCAAAATCTGGCCTTTAAGTCTAAAGCACCTTCTTTTATTGACTTTTTGTAGAAACTGTTAATTCTGTGGGGCAGATTAACTTTGAACTACATAGCTAGTAGTGCAGTAGTCATGCTGATGCTCTGAAACGACTGACTGTAATGAAAGGTTTAAGTTGCTTTGCTATTCTGCTAAAACAAATCTGTATGCCATTTGTTTAGTTGCAAATAAATCTCTAGGCAAAACTGTGTAAACAGAGCTGCCCCTCTACAAAGAGAAAGGTTATCAGGACATTAATTGGTAGTTAAACTTTGGATATCTGAGGGGACTAAAAACTGTAAGAAAAACAAAAAGAGCAAACACCAAAGAAGAGAAAAGGAAAAAAGTTTGAGAATTACAATCTCCATCTATGCCAATGAATGAAACATGCCCTGTACATGGGGATCAACTGGCAAACTAAAACTTATGTCCATTATATTAAAGACTGGAAAGCTAATGGTGATCAGGACACTGAGAGAGGAATTATGTATTGTACTGGTTTTGGCTTGGACAAATTTCTTTACAGTAGCTGGTATGGGGCTGTGTTTAAAGTTGTGCTGGAAACAGCACCGATAACACAAGGATGGTTTTGTTACTCCTGAGCAGTGCTCACACAGAGCCAAGGCCTTTTCTGCTTCTCACCCCACTCCACCAGTGAGAGGGCTGGGGGTGCACAAGAAGTTGGGAGGGGACACAGCTGGGACAGCTGACCCCAGCTGACCCAAGGGATACCCCAGACCACAGGGTGTCATGTTCAGCATGTAAAGCTGGGGAGAAAGAAGGAAGGAGAGGATGTTCGGAGTGATGGTGTTTGTCTTCCCAAACCACTGTTTTGTGGGATGGAGCCCTGCTGTCCTGGGGATGGCTGCCTGCCGATGGGAAGTAGTGAATGAATTCCTGGTTTTACTTTTCTTGCACAAGCAGCTTTTACTTTTCCTATTAAATTGTCTTTATCTCAACCCATGGGTTTTCTCACTTTTTCAGTTCTCTGCCCCATCCCACTTGGGAGGAATGATTGAGCAGCTCTGGTGTGGAGCTTAGTTTCATCTGGGGTTAGACCATGACACCTATTTGCTGGTGGCAAGCTTGTGAAAATATTAATTAATTTAAATGTCTTACCTGTCATGTAGCATTTGATATCCTGAGAATTGCTAATGGGGTTGTTGTTTTTGAACATATACAGGTTGAAAGGCATTATGTTATTGCTACTCAGATGCTTCCACATATCATGGTCTGGACTTGTCCAGCGACCCGCTAGCACATCGTAGTCTCTCCGCCCCATGTGGATAAGCTTCGTGAGGGGGTCATACAGTCCTCCGTGGTAGCCAATGATGATCTGAAAGTTGGGATTAGTGTCCATATAGATCTCCCCATATGCTGTGTACAGTATCTGCTTGATCATTAAGCCAGTCCCACTGAAGACAGCCAAAGGAGTGCCGATGTTATCGCAGGCGATGTAGAATTCATCACCGCTGCTGAGCTCCATCGCAAAGAGGTGGCCTTGGAGGTCATAGTACAGGGAGGTGATCTCGGAGCTCGAGTGGTTGTACAAATGGGTGACCTTGGTTGGGTTGGTCAGATCTGCGTAGAAGAACTGCAAGTGATGGCCATGGCTGGTTTTGCTGGAGACTCTCCTTCCTAGGCCATCGTAGCGGTACTTCACACTCCACCCACTCACTTTATTGTAGGCTTTGATGAGCAGGCCGGCTGAATTGTACTCAAAAATATCATTGCCCCTTTGCTTCAGGAAGCCATCTTCATCCATTTTGTACTGCACATCCCCCAGTCTAGTAATCCTATCCCTGAGGTCATACCTGAGTGGTGTAAGGCGGGCACTATTCCCAGGACTCAACAGATGGAGGTTTCCATTTAGGTCATAGCTATAACGCCAGAGAGGCTTGTCATTGATAGACACAGTCTGCAACTGGCCATCAGCATCATATTCATATGAGTAACGAGTTGTGTTTGCATAAGGGCCAACCTTCAGCTCCTTCTTAACCACTCTCCCCATGTTGTCGTACTGCACAGTCATCCAGTACATGAGAGATCGGAATATCTCATACTGGACCTCCTTCATCCTGCCGTAGGCATCAAAATGTTTAGTGTGGGTCATGACAGCAGTGGTGATAATCTGGTTGATATCATAGTAAATGACCCCAAATTTACCGAATTGCTCAGTTTTGCCTGACACGTCATCGTACCTGTAGAGATCGATAGGCAAAGGTGTCTCGTTGATGACCGCTTGCATGCTGGTCACCCGGAAGCTGTTGTCATAGTTATAGTCAAAGCGTGCATTCACCATGCCCTCCTCAGTGAAGCGGAAAATCTGTCGGTCAATGAGGGGTCCTATCTGTCTGTACCTGATTGTGCAGGTGAACCCTTCATTCTGCAAATTTATGGTCTTCAGCATGCCCGCAGTTTCGTCATAAGTGAAACTGATCTTTGTGGTGTCGTAGAGCATCTCAGCTAACTTGGACAGCTTGCCATACTTGTAGATGACACGTCTCCCTGTGCCCAAGTACAAAGTGTGGAGGAGCTGCTCGTCCTCTGTGAAGTCCTGAATTACTGAGGCATTGCCTTCTGGTGGCCGGTAAATGTTCCTGTAGTAACCAACGGAACGAATGGTTTCCAAAGTTTGACGGGCAACATTGGGCATGGTCACTGATGACAACCGGTCATTCTTGTCAAACTCAAAGATGTACTGTCTCTGGCTGTGAAGGAGCAGCACCATGGACTGGATGGGAAGAAGAAAAATATAGATTACATCCCTGTTTTTCGAGCAAAATTATACTCTCACAAAACCTGTAAGATTCCTCAATCCCAAGAGCAGGGCAAGTGAGACAAATCTCTGCACCCATGGAATTCAATAGTGAGAGGTAAGGAGCTGCATATGGCACATCAAGTATCCCCAAACAGGAGTGGGTCAGTGGAAGAAGCAGTTAATCCAGTAAGGAAGGTCCAAGTTCAGAATGCTCTGTTTTTCAAACCAGTACCCTGCAACTGTCTCACCCAATTGCCTGTGCCAATAGCTTTTGAAAACTAACTAAATGAAATTGGTAGAGCTATGTAAACGATGCTTGAAAAGGTACCCCCAACAACCTCCAGTGCTGAATTAATTCATTGTGTCACCCCATCTTCTATTATCCTCCTCCTCCAAACTTCTGCCTGCATGATTATTTGTTCTGGGATTTTTTTTTTTTTTGCATTTAACAAACAATCCACATAGATTGTATAATACAAGGAATAAGTCAATACTTTTTCCTTTTTAACAGATATGACACAACTACAGTTTTCCTGAAACTGTTTTAGGGATAGGTGCTATACAAAAACCAGGAATAAAATATCCAGCCCCAGGTATATAGCATATGGGTCTATGAGTCACTGGGCAGTGTAATGCTGAATGGTAATACCCAGAAAATTTAAGTCCCATGGTAATCTACTGAGTGCAGGCCCCAGGAAACACTGCAAAGTGTGCTACAACAGTGTGGCTGGATTAATATTTCCCTTGTTAATTTCATGTATTTCTGTAAGCAGGAATGGGCCATGCGAAGAAGGCAGGATGTCAGACTGCATGGGTTGTTTGCACATGGAAAATCCTACCAGAAATTCCACTGTTCACTCTGCTGACTTTACCTGAGTATATTTTAAATTGCAGTTAACTCAATAAAACAAGATTGTGCTTAAAAAAATCACATGCCAAAGCTTCAAAGTTCACATGCTCTCAGCATGACTGGGAAAAAAAACATCTCAGACAATTTTCAACTACTCTGTGGTGGTCTGGCACCAAAGCCACTATGTGCACCTTAGTAGGGCAGAAGAGGAGTCCTGGACCATAAGAACCAGCAATTAGCTGTACTGATGTCAAAGGAGTAAAAGCCCATGTGCCTGAAATGCACCATCTCTGAGTGGTAAGAGCATTCTTACCTTCTCCAAGTAGGTGTAGCTCCATGATTTACCATCAGCAAAGATTCTGGATGTAATTCTGCCAGACTGATCATACTCCATCCTTTCTGACATCGTGCCTCTCTGAATCCCTGCAATGTGTCCTCCTGGGGAATAGGTGACATTGACCCCATTCAGTCTGCTGCTGGGTGACCAGAGACTGGGCCTCCCTGCCTGGTCGTAGAGGATGCGGAGCGTGAACTTGCGGTGGTCATCATAGATTTTCTCAGTTCTTGTCACACGATCAAAGTCAAGGGACAGCAGGTTTCTGTTGTGAACCTACAGGAAAAAGATGGAGAATTAGGAAGCTAGAAACAGTTTAAGTGAGGAAGTCTAGCCTTATTTCACCAAATACCTCTTTATACTGCACTGGAGAGTATCCAGCTGTTCATTGCCTTTGGATAAGACACAATTTTTAAAGCAAAGAGTTGTCCTAACGTTGTTTTTATTTACTTCAGTGAGGAGAGAGGCAGAAGAATGGTACTTTTGAAACATCACCACAGTGAACGAATATTGCTCATATCCCAAATCTAGGTTTAGGACTGCTACAGCAGATGTGACCCACAGAACACAGAATGACAACTTGTTTCAAGGAATATTTGCAAGATACTCTGCTTATCAAACCTAGAATATTGAGTCTTTTGCTTTCATGCATATCAAAAAACACTTGTAGAAAAGAGAGGGATGTTGTGCCAACATAGCAGAAATCAGCATTTTTCTATGAGTTTACTGACTATACTGCAGGCATTGGAGGTTAAGCCTTTCCCCTGAGATGAAATACGGAGGCTTCAACCACTGCAGATGTTACACAGAGCAAGAACTTTCCTGTGAGAGCTGGAGCTTTAACTTCATTGTCCTGGGGTTATTCAGAGTGGCATAATCATGCTCCGCTTACCTCCAGTGCCTCTGCATTTCCAAAGATCAAAGGTATCTACTTCAAAGGTAAGAGCAGGAATACATTTTGACTCAGGGATTGCAGTGCACAGCAATACAAAAAGGAGTTGATAATACAACTCATGTTTAGCCACGTGTGCAAGGAGGCTTACAAAGCCACATCATCACAGCAGCAAAGTACTGGTTTGAAAACAAGGAGGAAAACCAATATTCCCAGTATGAGCTTGCCAGTGAAGATAGCTCTTTCTCCATCCCAACACTTCCAAATCTCTTTCAGTTTGTGGAAGTCTTTCTTCTGGAGGAGTGTAGATCCTTCTTGGATGAATCTCAAACTCCAAAGAGCTGGGTTGGTTTTCAGTGCCCTTTGCAGCCCTTCAGCTACAGTCAGTAAACCAGAGTTTGCTGCTTGCTATGAGGTTTTCAGATCAAGTTAAAAACACTGCCCTATGCTGCTGTGGGTAACACTGACACTCCTGACTGGAAGTGTTCAAGAACATGTATATATGGTTTTGTGGTGAATATGGTTGTGGTGCTTATTTTGGTTGGATTTTGCATGGTTGGACTTGATGATCTTAGAGGTTTTTTTCAACTTGAACAATATCTGATGCTATAATTCTGTGACCTGAGCACTGTTCTCAGCCCCTTCCAGCTTTGAGCTTGGCCATTGCTCAATGGCCAAGGATGTGTGATTGAATTCCTACTGTATTTATTAGGGATGTGGGAGTATCTGAGAGCTAAATAGCAAGAGAAAGGATGGGTTGAATCAACAGAGAAGAGATTCCTCAGCCCTGGAAGAACATGAGAGGGAAAGGCTGAATCACTGCAGTGCCTTCATTTTGCATGGGCAGACATCTACGCTGAAGCCTAGAGAATGGGGACACTAGAAAGTCAGAATTCAAAAGAAAGTATCTCAGGAGCTGGGGAGACATGGAATTGTTGCCATGATGTTAAGTGTGAGGATAAGAGAGGAGGCAAGTGCAACAATGGCTTTCAATTTATGAATAACAAAGGTAAAAGGTGGGTATGACTTGAGGGAAAAAACTTTGTAGAAAGGTAGACAAAGCTCTAATTAAGTATGTGTGAAATAGAGTGTAAATGTACAATGGGAGAGAAGAAATCAGCCATTGTAACAGGGAGGCTGGGAAATAATTAAAAAGGTATCAAAACTCTAAGTACAGATTCACATGTATAACTAAGAGCAATTAGGTATCTCCTAGGTGCTTGCTCCTATACAGAGAGAAACAAGAGTGGTAATTCCTTGCAAAAAAAAAAAAACACCAAAAAACAACAAAAAAAAACCAAACCAAAGCAAAGCAGGAAGGAATAGCATCTCTGCCTCCCATCTATTCACAGAGCAGCTCCATCCTGGCAGCTGCAGCTTCTTCTGCTCCAGGTCTTTGCCAAGAAAGCTGGAAAGAGCTCTTCCAGGACTGGGACAGTAATCCAGGCTGAATGAGGTCTTCCTAAGAAGTATGTTAAGCAGCAGTGCCATTCACTGGGCTGGAAGGACCAAACAGCAGGTCCCTAGATAGCTCTTAAGCTCAGTCCAAATGTCTGTATCCCCTTACTGGTGCCATAAATTGTTCCACCCTCCCTATGCTCTGGCAAGCAGTGTCTGTGTGACTAGTTGGAACAAATCTCCCTTTTCCTGTATTTTATTTTTTAATGACTTGCTTTCTTCTGCTCTCTTGGTGTACCATCTCTTTTATCTGAGAACTGCTGCAGTGCCTAGAGTCACCCCTCAAGGTGATGGGCAAAGTGAACCCTACCCTGCCAGTAGCCTCTGAACAGTGTCTAAATCTTTTTCATCCTTGTTCAAGGGCATGCCTTGTACAGAAGTGAATTTTCTGCAGAAGAACTGACCGGACTGCAGGCTGCAGCCCAATAACTGTGTTTTACGGTGAGCAGCTAAATAAGGTGCCATCCTCCATCTGAGACCTTATCCTGGAATGGAGTCTGAAAACCTCCTGCAAAAAGGTTTTGCCCCTCAGAGTGTTTGACAAGGCTTGTGATTAGCACAGGATCAAGACAGGGTAAATTTAAATCTACAGTTCACAGTGGATTTGACATCCCCTTTAAAATGTGTGAGAGACTAAATTTAACCCCAAACTCATGTTCAAAAGTACTTTATTCAATCCCTTAGCTTCCTGTGCAAAAAAAAAAGAGTATAAACACACCACCATCTCTGATTTCTCCAATGCTTCCTTTGGCACTCCTTTAGCTTAAATGATAATTAAACAACATGCATTGATCTCCCCGGGAACACAAGAGCACAAAAAGGGGGGGGAATTCTCATGAAAACACCCAGGCAATGTTCAGCAGAGGAGGGCAAAAAATACTTCTGCAATGAGAACTTCAGGAGACAACAACATCCAGGTGATGAATGGCTGCCTACAAAGGAACTTCCCCAGCAAATTGCAAAAACCTTCGGAGTGGCCACATCCAGACCTCAATGTCTTGTAGAAATTGTGGGGATCATCCTGGACCATTTTTATTAGTCAGCACACCAGGAATGATTAACACCATATCTCTCTCTGGTCATGTTGGCTCTGGGGATTTCTGGGACACTAGGTCTTGATGCCACCATTAACCTGCTGCCAAGGTCTTGGGAAAAACAAAGTGACTTATGACAGGAGTTACCATGGTTAAATAAATAAAAGAACTGAGCCAGCAGCTCTGTCTCTTTCTGCTGTCCTATTTGCTCCACTGTCAGAGATTATTTTACATCCTTCTTTATTGAAAAACTCAAGTTTGTTTAATAAAAAAAGGCAAGGAGCCCTGTTCCTTGAAGCAGGGTTTATCTAATGCTCTCTCTGCAAATGGAGTCTATTGTTGCTGTTGGCCAGGGATGGGTGGAACTCATAGCCAGACAATTTGTGGAGATATCTCACTGCTGGGTGGGTGGATAAAGCATCACAATTTTTCATGGGGTGTGTGGGACAGCAAAAGGGAAAGGGGCTCCTTTTTAATGTATTTGTACTGCTTTACAGCTGCCTGGCCAAGTACAGAGTCAGGTCAGCACTGGTGGGACTGGGAAAAAGGTATCAGGACTGGCCCCCTTCCCCTTCATCCATGCAGAAGTCCCTGCTGTGTGCCTGATCCATGTAATAAAGAACTGTGTCTTGTATTATTTCCTAGGGAGGGTCAAGGAGGCAGCTGTGAAACTGGCCTCATTGCACTAGGAGCTGGCCCAGCTCATAGCAACAGGTTGCCAGTCCCCAGGCACACCGTGCAACCATGGCAGGAAAAGGCACAACTCATAAAAAGTAGATCCATGTGACTGCAGCAGAAAGGATCACTCTTTTATAGTGTCCAGATCCTGCTCTCCTCACTTCAAGGGCTTCATGGAATGATGCTGAAGTCTCTTTGGGATGTTCTTTCCCCATGGAACACCATGTATTTGCTGCTGTCTCATGTGAGCAGCGGGGTGCAGGGAGAGGGAAAGTAGTAAGTCACACCTGGCAGAAAATGGTAACATTTCCCAATATGAACAAAACCATGTTGAACTTAATTTTGCTAAGTTTCTCTCCTGCCAGGGAAAGCAGCAATTATTGGTGTGAGGGAAGAGGGGAACATCACACAGAGAATATGTTACATGTTGTGCAATCCCCAGGGAAGCAATTAGCACCTTGCAGGTTTTTGTATGAGGGGTGCAGATGCTGCCTTGCACACACAGACACACAGCTTAAAACATCTTGTACACCCTCAGCTACTTCGAACCCCTGAACAGAGCCGTAACTGAGTCCTTTGACCATGTAAGATGCACTTCTGATTCACTAGAAGGGCCCTGATAGGTTCAAAATGTGAATAAATGCTGGCAGATTTACAGGGATATCAGTAACCAGCCTTAAAATTCATTTTGCAAGTGTTTTTCCAACTGTAGTACAATACAAAACACAGACACATTCTGTGTTTGAATATACTGCAAGAATTTTGGAAGATGAAACTGACATGGTGAGCTGAGCTGTGGCTAAATGAGTGGAAACTGTTTTGAACACCAAATAGCTATGACACAGCTGCAGATTTCAGAAGGCCCTCTCTTTTCAGACAAAGACCTGTCTGATAATTTAATCAGTTATTAAAATAAAATAAAATAAAATAAAACCCCCAAGACAAACGCAACAAAAAAGGGTGATGACAACTGATCTGCAGATACACAGCAGTTCACACTGAAAAAGCAGCTTCAGCTTTCATTACTGTTTGCATTTTTTCTCCTGGTAACAAAATATGAGGCTATCGATGCAGGGGGAAAAGAACAGAGGCTGGAGTGGAGAGATTGAAGAGAAATACTTGACAAGTGTGAGCAAGGAGAGACGGGAGAAATCACACCAAAGTGGCAGGGGTCATCCAGCAGGGAATAGGGAAAGGTGAAGAGCAAGGACTGGGAAACACATATCCTGAAACCAGAGCATTGCTATTTACTGCCAAGCTTAAGTGTGAATAGATAGCTGCAGTCCATTTGCTGTGGTGGCATTACACTAAGCATTTTTCTCAGAGGGTCTGAATTTGCCAGGTGCTGAGCAGCTTCCCAGGAACCGTTCATCAGCCCGTGACTCTGAGACTAGCAAGGTACAGGGTGAGTGCACAGGACTTGCTATTACAAGTTCCCAGCTTTGCCAGCAGTTAGCAGATGAATTACAGCTTATTGGGCAAGATCTTTAAACAGCTCTGACAAGTATGAGGTGCATTGTGCGGAACAATGTTTTCAAAACACATCAGTCTCAAGCACAGAAAGGTCTGGGTGCTCCTGGAGGGAGAGTACTGTCAGGCTGGAGCTGCTTGTAACACTTCAGGGAACAATAGCAATCATGGTGCAGTGCCTTGTGAGCCCAGACTTTCAACAGGTTGAACAGACTAGCAATTTCAGGAATCCAGATTTTTTTCTGAGGTTTGCCAATGAACAGTATTCATAGAATCACTGAATGGTTTGGGTAGGAGGGGACCTTAAAGACCTTCTAGTTCCAAATCCTCTGCCAGGGGCAGGGACACCTTCCACTAAACCAGGTTGCTCAGGGCCCCATCCAACCTGGCCTTGAACACTTCCAGGGTTGGGGCAGCCACAGCTTCCCTGGGCAGTCTGTGCCAGTCCTTCACCACCCTCATAGTAAAAGATTTCTTCCTAATATCTAATCCAAACCCTCCCTTTTTCAGTCTGAAGTCATTCCCCCTTGCCATATGACTCCGCACCCTTGTCCTAAGTCCCTCTCCAGCTCTCTTGGAACCCCTTTAGGTAGTGGAAGGTGCTCTAAGGTCTCCCTGGAGCCTTCTTTTCTTCAGGCTAAACAACCCCAGCTCTCTCAGTCTGTCCTGATACTTAGAAAGCTTTCAGTGCTCTGCTCTATCACTGCCAGCAGCATAGGTAGGAAACACCTACACTAATTGGTGTGCTATTTTATAGTTATGACTGTCCCTTGCTTGCTTAAACAGCCTGAAATGATGGTTAAACCTGCAGTGTCTGATGGAAGGTCACGCATTCCCAGTGATGCAGAGGACTGATAGGGAGATCAGCAGTATCACCTTGGATGGCTAAGGGAACATCAGCACATAAGGAGACATAATGGCATACTCCAGTCATAAAGGTTATGTCACCGAAGGTGAACAGCCAGTTCTCTGTCCTGCAGCTTCATGCCTATTGCAGGCAATACAAATCATACCCATCCCTTTCTGCCATGAGACCGGGGACTGATGAGATGGGAAGTGGAGGCCAAAACTGCTCGTGGTTCTCACTTACCCTCAGCCGACGTCCAAAGACAGTGACCTGCCCTCTCGCTTGCTCCTTCCTCTGCCTCCACTCCACGAGGTTGAGGCCGTTGTCGATGGGCAGGGTGACATTCCTCTTCCCCACTGTGGGGTTGACGGTGCCAGCCAGCAGATGTGGCTCGGTCTGCAGGGCCACCTCCATGCCGTTGGCAAGCATTAGTCTGAGGGAGCCATCAGCACCGATGTAGTAGCTGTTTCGGACTTGGTCTGAAGACAGAAAAGAGAGCCTTGCTGGTCTTTGATGATACAGCTCCAGCTCTTCATTGTCTCCCTCACCTAGGCTGCATCAGGATTTTGTATGGTTGTAACCAAATGTTACTCACCTGTCCCACTCAAGGGGAGCAAAACATCGGTTACATCATAGAAAGTAAACAGGGACAATTGCTATTTCATTCTGATGAGGTTCTGTACCTCAAATTCTTGCAGAAAGTCTT
This sequence comes from Orthonyx spaldingii, assembly GCA_013397795.1. Lineage (NCBI taxonomy): Eukaryota > Metazoa > Chordata > Aves > Passeriformes > Orthonychidae > Orthonyx > Orthonyx spaldingii. The sequence goes on along the minus strand of VZTJ01001488.1, from coordinate 1,431,754 downwards.
ACACAGGTTAAAAAAGTGAAAAAACTCTGTAGCACCTTACCAAAGGACGCAGGTTCAAACCTCTTCCTCTAGGCTAAAACACTGTGTGGTGAAGTATTTGTTTTAAATCAATCTGACTGAAAACTTTCCACGCTTTAATATCCTAAAGATCCTAATTTCACAACAATATATGAGAAAGTGGGGCCACCTACTTTCCTCAGCTCATTCACCGTCTCACAAGTGACAGGAAATTGCACAGCAAGTTAATGCTAACCAGTTCCCCAAACAACAGCCAAATCCTTTCCCTTGAGAAAGCTTTCAGGAGGCAACTGAAGTCCTTGTGTTTGGAGAGAAAGCAGAGGCATTAAGCTCCCACATGTCTCCATACATCTGGCCTCCACTAGCTCTTGAAAGATCATATTTTGAGGCCAGTATTTGGGAATTCAGGAGTTGAACAGAAGAGCAATCTCTCTTCCACATCCTTCAGGAATCAGGCAGGCTGAAAGCCCATCCTTTGAATCTCCAGCTGGCATTTATCTCTGCAGAGAGTAGCTCATGAAGGGTAAGAAAGCATGAGACTTGCTCAGTGCAGAACGGCTTTAAAAACATATTATACAAACAATGCCTTATCTGAAGCTCCTCAAAAGCTGGAAAATAATTTCTGTCTCCCAGGCTGCCATAAACTCCTAATTGTGAATAAAAACACCCATTGAAAATTCCCATTAACTGTTTTTCCTTTCTGAGGCAAGCTGGGTTTTGTTCACTAGTTGCTCTGTTCAGCAGGAAACAAGACCACAGTGAAATTATCATTTCTTGTCCCCATGAAATAGATCAGCAAAGAACATAGTTTGGTATAGTTAGGGAAGGAAATGTGACACCAACTGGTCCTTTTCAATGTGGGTCTCACCCTGCTCCTGTGGTAGCCAGCTGGAGTCCTGCCACATAGACCTCAGCAGAACCACCACTCAGCTTTACACAGTAGTGACAGTGAAACTGCTGGGGTACAGGATTTTGCCCAAAACATACAGCAGTGATCCACAATGCAGATCCAAGTATTATAGCTCTACCCCTGGGTATGTAAGTTGGTGGTCTTTGACACAGACTCCAGCCAGATCAAACCCCCTCCGTGCTTGAGTCTGCAAATGGAGAGAAGGGCCAGTCAGTCGGCTGTCGCACCTTTCTTAGATGCTGGGTTTGGTGCTAAAGTATTAGGAGATGTGCTTTAAATCAAAATCAGTGAAATATCCCTGAACAGCGAATATATTCCTCCCTCTTTTATCCTTCACCAGGAAGCAGAGGAAAGCCTGAATGTTTATATGAAATTAATTGGACATGCGATGTTCCCTTCATGTTACATAACCACCACAGAAGGGTTATTGCCACCAGTACTGTGGTACAGTGTGGGGAATGTAAATCCTCTACTTCCAACATTTTCCGAAGAGAAGACTCTTCCCTGGCTCTGGAAGGCATTTCTTAAGGGCTACATGAAATCCATGGGCTGTTGGATGCTATATTTTAGGCTGCTTTGGCTCTAGGGCACTACTGCCCTACTTTAGCACTGAACAAATGCTCACTTTGTCATTAGTCCAGAAGACAAAATCCCACTGGAGTGTTGATGTGCCTGTTGTAGAAGCTCCTAAATCCACCTTATAGGAGTTTGCAATCTGCTGAAAATGTCTCCTCATATCTCACCTGTTCACAGTGCAATCCAGGTTTCCTGAAAGGTTCACCAAGAATTGGTTCACCAAACCACTTCTTCTGCAATGTTATCCAGATCTTTGTATTAAGTGAGTTTCTTCAGATCCAAACAGTTTCATAATTTTATACTTCTGAAGATGGTTAAGCTGTTTGTAATTCTGCATGTCCTAATGGCCAGAATGTCCCTGTGCTGGAGGGCAGGACAATGACAGAATTGACTGTGGCATCATTATGCAACTGTGCCTTCAGCACTGAGTGTATAAATCACACCACAGTCAATTTTGTCATTAAAGGGCCTCCAACAGTGGGCTCTACTGCTTAATTAAGCTCTTGAGGTGAAGCCAACCTCATGTCTGCGCAGTTGCCACACATCTTAATGTGACTGAATGAGATAGGGTAGGGTAGGTTGGATCTGTCTTACAGGCTCAAGTAAAGAACAAGAAAGTCACGGTGTTTCCCTACAGGAATATGGGGACAGCTTGAGGGGGCTGGAGCCCTCTCAGTTGTCCTCTCCAAAAGGAGGAGAAACAGTGGTTTAGGCATAGCAGGCACTTTCTTTCAGGAAAGGTTGATGTTATTATACAGTATCACAGAGATGTTGTGTATCACAGAGATGTGGGAACAAGTGTCACTCTGGAATGTGCTCGTCCCACTTAGAGCAGCTTGTTCCTCACAAGGAGAAAAGATGTTTGACACCCCATTGTCATCAGGCACAGACAGAATGAATGGGATCTGGGGAGTAAAGAAAGCAGAGTCTGAAAGTTCCTTCCCTTTCCCCAAACCCCAGGGAACAAGTGTGATAGCTCATCCTGATCCTAATGAGGCTTCAGCTTTCAGAACCTGGAGATCCAGGCTGGCATTGTTTGTGCAGAACAGGTTCTGCCACTACCAGTAAGTCAGCATGGTGCTCTCCTGCTGTTTATTCCTCTTTTACTTCCCGCTTCATCTCCTTTCCCTGCACCTAATCAGTCCTCTGCTTTCCACCCTCCTGCCACAGGCAGAGCTATACTCATTTCCCACAGCCACAAGCTGGTCCCACCAGTCCCCAGCTGTCCACTTCTCCTTTTTCCTTTGTGCCTCTCCACACCACCCCTTAGCTCAAACACAGACCTTCTGGGGACAGGGATGGTCATTTTTCTGGATGCTTCCCTGTGAATGTTTGAAAAGCCAGTGAACAAAGAATCAGATCTCCAGCAACCAGCTGGAAGTCTGTTCCAGGAGGAGAGCAACTGTTAAGTCAGAAGCCATTAAGAGACTGAAGCAAAGGGGTTGACTGGAAGTGTGGCTTGATTTATGCAACCCTTTTAGTTACAACAATAAAGGTAATGATGATGGAGGACTGTACTGCACGAGCCTGCATGGCAAGGGAACCGGCTGAGAATGGAGCAGAAAAACAGCTGCAGAGCAACCACTGTGCTAGGGAACGTGGCTGAGTAGGTGTGAGTGTGTGTCTGTACCAGCATGTGGGGACCTCTAGGCCACTGAGAATGCAGGTGATTCTTGGTGCTGGGATTATCGAGACGATGCCTGTTTCCTGATGGAGAATCCATTGTGTGCAGCTTGGTCAGGAGAGGGATGGTGGCCTAACTCACCTTGGAGCAGGGTGTAGAAGGCTCCCGATGCTGACAAATTGGTTGTTATTGTAACATCATCCTTGCTGGAGGTTTCCACCTGGACGTGCACGGAGCTGTCGGTATCGCTGCGGAAGCTGCTCACTTGGCCAGTAGGGAAGGTCACGTTGGTCAGGCGGCCAAAGCTGTCGTATCTGAAAGAGAGGATGGAGTGAATTCAACAGCATCAACAGAGGAGGATTTATCCTATAAAGCAGAGACCAATTCTTCAAGTTGTCATCCAGATTTTTTCCAGAGAAAATGTCCTGTCACTCTGTCAGACAGTCTTGACTTTTTTTGGCCTCATGAGAAGAAAATCACAGCTTTTAGCTGAAGAAAATGAAGCAAAGAATAGAAAATGACTAAATACGTATTAGCCTGTATTTTAACAATATTTTTCCAATACTTCTCACCTGCACTATGCTTCTTGTTCACAAGAGCAACTTTATTTCCCATCTACTATGCTGTGACTTACAGAAAAGCACTGGCCTGTGCATCCGTCTAGCAGAACTAGGAGTTTCTGAAGGCCACCAACTGTTTTGTCTGGTTGTGTCCTGAGCTCAGCAATTTATTTTTTTCCCTGTCTAATTTAAAAAAGCTAAATATTAAGGTAGCAGCAAGGACCAGATTGGCCACATCAGGTAGAGAACTGTCCTTTATAAACATCGTGTAGAGTCCTGAGCACAGCTGAACCCCCGTGTCTACCTTTTACTGTTCCTAGGACCATCTGGAAGGACTGATTTAAAAGTGTAAAAAAGCAGACCAGTTTTCTCCCCTACTGTGTCCTTGGCTTTTCCAATGAGGAATCAACATAAGCACCATCTGGGAAGGTTTCTGTGATGTGGACACCTATGTACCAGGGCCCAGGTGAAATAAGCTTCATACACGCAAGTCCCACAGCAGTTAACAAGCTAGAGGAGTTGTTTTTTGATCAAAAGAGAAGCAGACACTTGTGTCTAGAGGCCTACTGAGTTAAGAGAGCAAGCACACCATTGTGCCTCCCACTTGTGGCACTACAAAAAGGGTCACAGACCCAGAAGGCTGGTAAGGAACCTTTGCAGTGAGGTTATTGTAGTTGAAATGGAGAGTAATAGTAAGCTCTACTGGCTAATCTCTGTTGGGCCTTCTGATGAGATGGACCTTCAGGGAAGGGATATTTAAAGAGTTAGGGAGAAACAGAAAAATTCCAGCAAATCAATCAAGTCCTGCCCACAACACTTTTAAGAATGATTTAAGAATGAAAGCTAGGTCGATCATATTATGAAAATGTATCACTTGGGGATGCAAAGTAAATGCTGGGCAAGCAGAGAGGTCTTGTTCTCCTGTGCTATCCAGTGGTGAGCTTTTGATGGAATGCAGTGTCCAGTGAAAGGCACGATCGCTCAGAATGACAAAGTAATGTAAATGATACATTAAGGATAACAAGCTCAGAAAACATGATGTAAGAGGCAAAGCCAAAATAAAAGAGTTCATTCCGAAAAGGGGAAACAAGGAAGTGGAAAGATGCTACCCTAACAACAGGTTTTCTGAAGAGGATTATAATAAATTGCTGATCATGTCTACTGAGGATGTGACAGAAAGTATATGGAAAGAATGAGAATTCAGGTTAGAAGCTGTAGAACATTTTCAAGGCCCATGATTGCTCCCAGCAGAGGAACAGATGGAGCACTGGAAACTCCACTGTCCAACTGTTTTAAGAATAAGTTAGAGAAATGTCTTAGAGGGAATCTGGATACAGATGATCAGACCTTGGAGGGAGCAGATGGTTGAGGAGCTCCTGATGCTTCTCTTTGGGGCTACTCTGAGATGGGGAACAAGAAAATATATCCCATCTAATAACAAAACCCAGAAACCAAACAAAAACATGAGAAGAGAGAGGAGAGGAGAGGAGAGGAGAGGAGAGGAGAAAACACAAAGTACTCTTGAACTGCAACCCATGGGAGACCCATGAGCAGTCACTGGACTGGCTCTGCACTATACAGAAAAACAAAGTCTCCTCTTCCACTGTCATTTTTCCAGATTTGAACACAGTGCTGGTACTTCACTTCTGAAATATGGTGGCAGTGATTTAATGGGAGGACGGGCTGTTTGAAAAGATGACTTTTGCCCAGGTTTAATATTTAGCTCATAGTGACTAAATGGGTGACCTCATTGCAAACCTCCCCAGCCCTCATGTTTGGAGACACCATTGTGTGAGGCTTTTCTTGCCCACTGGGCCGAAGGGGAGGTAGTAAGATAGAAGAAGGATTTGCCCTCCACAGTTAGTCTATCAGTCCTGGGATTATCCAAGCCTTGCCCTTTTCCTCTAAGATTCTGGCAATCAATCAGCCACTTGCAAAGTGGGAAAGAAAGAAGAAAAAAAAAAACAAAACAAGAAAAGGATGAAAACAGGACTGCATTGCAGGTGTTTGGCAGAGATCAGTTAAAGCTCCTCCAAGCAGCTAGCAGCACATAGCCTGGATCTGAGCTGCATCTCCATGCAAGAGCCAGAACCAAAGTGCTTCCAGTAGCAAACAATTTACTCCAGATTTGTGGCTGCCCTGTTTGCACTGAGACAAATGCATTTTGCTTGTACTGTCTCCAGCCACCTGCACATCTCCTCCTAAACCAGCATGTGAATCTTAAACAGAAAACATCACAGGCAATATCTTTACGCCATCTGCTGAGACAGGACACAAGTCACATGATTTAGTCTCTCCCTTGAGCAGAGAAAACATTGTTATCACTGAATGTGTGTTGTGTAACACACCAAATTCCTTCCACCACAACATCAATAGTCCTATATACGTAAACCAGTCTGAACTGCAAAGGTAGAATCAAGTTTGCAAATGTTCTGAAATTTCAGTAAGATGAATCTGAATTTGGCACCTGTGACTTTGTGGATTAGTAGCTGTGAGGGATTTATTTCTATGGCTTCATTTACATTTAAAAAATGAGCTGCTCCTGAAAGTAAGCCTGATTCGCCTCCTAAAAATAATGTCACAAATCTAGGTGTGTTGCACTGAAGTCTAACGGGTGAATTTGGTATAAGAGAAGTATGAAAGGAAGCAGGTCTGCAGGTTAGAAAAATAAGGAGTGCAAAAGCCAGGATGCGGGCAGAGAGCTTGTTCATGTGGTAAGTGCTGAGTCAATGTCCTGTGAGTCACAGCTTTTTATCCTAATTGAACGGCACTCAGAAAAATGCCGAGAGTCAGCACAAAACCTATACTCCATGGAAGTCCTACTCATGTGATCCAAAGCAAGCCTCAAAACCCTGTGGATATTCAGTTTGACAGCCCCCAGCAGCAGCAGATAGCCGACTCCTTACATTCATCAAATCACAGAAATACGGAACGGTTTGAGGTGAAAGGGACCTTACAGATGATCTTGTTTCACCCACCTCACCATGGGCCAGGACACCTTCCACAAGATCACCATCCAACCTGGCATTGAACATATTCAGGGATGGGGCACCCACAACTTCTCTGGGCAACCTGTGCCAGTGCCTCACAGTAAATAATTCCTTCCTATTATCTACTCTAAAGCCTACCCCTGTTCAGTTTAAAGCCATTTCCCCTGGTCTTAACACTGCATGCCCTTATTAAAAGGCAAGTATTGCCTTTTTATATGGTATTATGTAGTGTGAAATAATGATTATTTTATATAGTATTTATGTAGTGCCTTTTTAATAATATTTTTACAATATTCCTGGACTTCAAGCTCCTAGCACCCTCACAAATGGTCCTCCACCTCTGCTGGGCAAATACATAATATTTGCAAATATGCAACTGGAGAAATCTGCCGGTAACCTCTCCTTGTGCAAATTAGGTTAAAATGGCAGGAAAAAAAGAACATGAAAGACTGTGACAGTGCCTAGACCTCTGTGCACACATTTTTCTTGTAAAGTCAAAATGACTGAGTACAATACACTTAATTTACACGGTTACATTTTTACAGCTGTACAAAAGTCACAGTACTTAATCAAGAGCAAGGACTTCCATTTGGGACTTTGGATCCTGAGAAGCAAGGCTCCTTTTGGGCCAGAACAATCTGAAATTGTCTGCTGGAATTGGTTTAAGACGTCTGTGCAAGTACATTAGACTTTTGGCACGTCCTTAGTCACCCCATTAACCTCCTTCAGAAGGAACTAGGACCATCTGTGTTTTCTGCATGTGCAGGAGCTGCTGCACCTCTCTCTGCCCAGCAGCCCAACAGGGATCTGTCAAGGACTGGCTTTGGGGGTGACAGCTCACTGATTTGCAGCTGCAAGGAGGTCCTGCCTTACAAAGGGACAAAACCGAGAAGGTAGAACAATTAGACCGTTCCCATTTTTATTATTTTTTTTAATTGGTGGCAGATGAAGTGTAAAATGCTCACGTCCAGACTAAAGCTCCTTTTAGCACTGTGGCGGCAATGCAAATGGGGGTGTGGGAAGCCCCTTAGCATGAACACACACAGCATTTTCCTCTTGGCAAGCAGTTTCTTTTCTTCTCTCTGTATTTACTCAGAACTGGAGCATTTTCCCTCTTTTCCGTGATTTAGCTCACACAACACATACCTGATACCATCGATCACATACCCACAGTCTCCCAGGGATGGGAAGACTTGCACATCCCAAACAGATAATATGCTTAACGAGTTAAATGAGCTGGTTCCTTCCACCTCTGCTTTAAGGCCCTGAAAAGCCCTTACAGGGCACATCTCATCTGGGCGAGGAAGACCAAGTGACTGGCTCTTATGTAGCTGCAGGTGTGCCCTGGTATTTGCAGTAACATAAATCTCTCCTAGTCACCTCATTTTGCAGCTAAGCTGCCTAGCCTGTTTCCACAGCATTGGGATTTAGGAACGGGCCAGTTTTCATCACAGCCAAAGACTTCTGTGTTCTCCAAATGCTCTGAAAGCCCCAGCATTAAGGAAATACTGAAGCATGGGAATGCACACAGCAGCCACTCGGAGCAATGAATCCATCACCTGCTAACACAGCTGCTGCCTCCCATTCAAACCTGCTGCAAAGCCTCAGCACTTACAATCACAGTGGCAATTATTAGGCCAGCAAAGGAAGCTGTTGCCATCCATTCCCAATTGGAAACGTATTTAGCTAAGGTTCAATGCACAGAATTAAAATGGTATTTGGTGCTTATGAGGTCTAATTGTTGGCTTGTAAACATTCAGAGCTTTCATTTATCACATTACCATTGCGTAGAGACCTGGACCTTGGGAATTAAAGAGCATCCTAAGTACCATCTATTCAGAAATCAATTTCTTGCCTGAGTCTCTGCATTTCCTCATTTTATTTCCTCACATTTCATCAGCCTTTTAAAACTACAAGTCAAATAGATCAGAAAAAATTCACTATAATAATATTGCATTTAGTGCCAAAGTGTCTAAATGGACCTTGCAAACTATATTTTGCATGTGATTATACCAACGTGCACCCAGCGCCTCTTAACAAGCTCGCCTCATCCCAATTTTTCAAACAACATTAAACACAACATTAAAAATAAATCTATAACAGACAAACCGATAATACTCAAAAATACATGAAGGCGAGTGGTCTCCCTAATGACCAAAGGCCAGGTTGTTGTCACAGTCTGCTGAATTTTCTGACTGCCCAAAAAAGAAGAGGAAGATCTCTTTCCAGCTTTTCTGATACTCATAATTCCCTTGGTTCTCAACTAAACTTTGCTATCAGGCATTCATTTCAAGGCAGGGCAATGGCTCAAAACGTGATCTCACAACTTAGTGAGGGTACTGGAGAGCTGTTATTTTATCATGGCACTTACTGGAGTTTCACTGCAACTTTGACAGAGAAATGATGAGGAGAATCTCATCATTTTATCATGTAGAAATTGTGGAAAAAGTGCAACCAAGAAATCTTGCTAAAAGAGGAGGGAGGACAAAAGACAACGGTGTTTCTCATACTCCAGTGCTGCAGGAGTAGAAGACGACCCTCATTTGAACTACGCTAAATAAAATCCTGTAAAACTCTGTGTATGACCTGATAAATCACAGTCACATAGACCAGGGCATTGGCTTTGGCACCAAAAGCTGCTGGTGCTGGGGTGGGACTTCTGCTGGTGCTGGGTGCTGAGCCCTGGGGGTCACTGGGAAGCCATTCAAGGTCCTCCTGCAGGCTCAGTCCAGCTGGCTCCTACCTTCCACCCATTACAATGTGTGAGGTTTGGCAGAGTTTGGCTCTCTGTAACACAGCCTGCAATGTTACAGGTCAAAGCTCCCCTTACCACTCATCTGAAGATCTGGCTCCATGAGACCCTTTGCCCTCCAGGCAGCTGTGAGCCACTTCTTGGGGAGTCCATGAAAAGGTTTTGAATTTCTGGACTTGGCTGGAGCAACGTGTAAGCGTTTGAGTCTGTATGGGAGGAGGTGACCTTCAAAACTAATTGGACACACAAAGGACCTAAGCGAAAGAGCCTCATCTGGGCTAAATAATGCATAGAAGATTTGACTTTGGCTCAGAGGGAAATTGAATTAATGTACAGTGATAACATCTCAGTGAACTAATCAAGAGAATTGCCGTATTCTTGATTTAAACAAATCCATTAATAAGAATTTCCGGATTCTGAAACAGACAAACAGCAACCGCTAAGAAACTTTGCAAAGGCTGGTAGCAATTTTTTTCGGGTCAAGTTGAAAAGCAGCCACAACAAAACAGCAAGTAGTCACACAGCATCCTTTGTCTTTGACTGGAGGGGTTGGACAAGAAGTTGTTTCCCTGGCTGAGTTTCCAGATCAACTTCCTTTGCTGCTGATTATCACTGTCACCGTCACCAGTTCATCGGGAATAAAAGTCTTTAATCCAGTTACTGGACAAGCTAAGCTGCATTGCATTAACTGACAGCTAATGTCAAGCCCACTGCAGAGGCAGGAAAGGTCTATATAATGCTAAAACCCTCAAAGTAGCCATAGACAGGTCTTTGCAGACAGGCTAATTACTGTAGGGAGCTAAGTTTCACTCTCAAACAAAAAGGGAAACTGAACACCATTATACACAGAGTCTTACTCAGAGCTAAACCCAATAAAACAGGATTGTTAGAGCAGACTTCGGTGTGGGAAGTGTGAAAGGAAGAGCTGTAAGTGCTGTGAGCGAGTCTGCCACTGCCTGAAGCCAGAACTGATCTCTTTCCTTTCCCCACAGAAATGTAGGGACAATGTGTCAGTCCAGGCTTGGAGGGTGAGGATTCCCTGGTGTGCCCTGGAGACCTCCAGCACTGCATCGGTGTATCCTGACTCCTTCTCTCCCTTCCACAGTCACACCAATGTGCCCACATGTCAGAGCTCTTTGCAGCCTTACAGTAAAGGCTAAGAAATGCCCTGATAAGAACAGCAACTGGAGCAGAGCCAGAGATGCAGCTATGTTGGCTGGAACTAGATGTTCTTTAAGGTTCCTTCCAACCCAAGCTATACTATGATACTGTGATTCCATGATGAACACATGTAGTGATGCCACTCTCAGAACACCATTGCTCTGTCTTGTTGGGTTTCTGATTTATGGTCCTTTGTAGGCAGTCAGGTGAAGGTAAATCTTTTGAGGGTGTTCTTCATGGGGCCACTGGTGCAGTGTAAACTTGCCAGCTGGATTTACTTTACTCTTAACCTTTTAAGCAGCAATGTCCAGCTTTCCCTGACCCATAAAAAACTATTTGCTGAGAGAAACATGAAACTTTTCCTCAGTCAGATTTGATGCCTTTATTTTTTTGGCCAGGAGCAAAACAGAAATAAGAAGTTCACCTTTCCCCTCAGTCAGGACTGAAAACTCCTCAGAGCACCTTCCAGTCACTCACGTTCACAGGAATTCTCTAAATCACTTAAACTTTCCCAATGTACATTTCCTGATGTTCTGATAGAGAAACCAATAATATAAAGGTACTGAATGCTGATTTTATTTGGTTTACACCATCTTCTTAAGCTTCTTTGATATCAAGGAATTTAGACTTCATCCTGCCATGCCTGAGCTCATTGCTGCAGCTTGTGTTTGAGTCATGCAAATCCTCTGTCTGCTGAGATTACATTTTAAGAAAGGCATCAGAATCCTGATCTAAGATACCAAGAAATGGAGAATGTACTGCTTTCATGGTTGGTCACTCTACCACTTAGGTCATGTCAGCCTTATAAAATCACACTTTATTGTCAACTTGAATGTCTCTAGCTTTGCTTTCCAGCCCCTTACCCTTTTTAAGCCTTTCTCTGCTAGACTGAGAGTCCCTCTGTAGGTGAGAGCTTTGGCTGACATGTTGTGATCCAGACTTCCCAGTCTCATTCATGTTGAGATAAATAGATCAAGTCTTTCTAGTTCTCCCCATGAATGTATTTTTGTTGAGTTTTTCTGCCCAGGCTTCAATTTTCACTGTTCTTCGTAAACTGCAAGCATCAGAACTGACAGTCACATCAATGCTCTACATGGAAAAAAATCAGTTTCCTGCTAGCCACTACAAGTACAGTGTGATGAATAAATGTATTTATTTGGTTTGTCCATCCAAGCAACAAGTTAGACAGATTTGCCATGGAATTATGTGAGGAACACACTGAAGACTTGATGCCTTGCTACAGCTCTGAGAGTCAAGGCTGAGCCCACTTACATGTGTACCCTGGCATCAGACTGTACACGAACACATTTTGTTTAAATGAAATCTGCTTTACTGAGCAATCTAAATATCTGATCCTTATTTCCTAATATTCTATCAGTCTGATTTTATATTCCTTCCCTGGTTACACATGCAAAACCTGGACACAATCAATCCCTCTAATTCACTGATCTGCTTTCCAAGTCCCTAGTGGATAGGATAGGATAGGATAGGATAGGATAGGATAGGATAGGATAGGATAGGATAGGATAGGATAGGATAGGATGGCATGAAGAAGAATAGTCTCCAATACAAGCACTGAAGATTTAGGCTGAGCATATAAAAAAAGCTTTTTAACAGTAATAATAATATAGGTAAATACATTGTTACCACTAATAATATTTATAAATAACTCAGATGACTGATAGGATCCATTTGACCAAATTGTAGACATCTGCAATGTAAACATCTGTATCTGAACTCATCATTCTGTACTACCTTTGCAGAAATAAACTTTCAGAATACAACTCATCTCATCCTAAAGCAAATACCTGACATAACACATAAGAAACTCACCTTGAAAGGGCCTTTTTCTCTCCACCTGCCTGTAAAGGGAGGCTGAAGTAACTAATTCAGATACACACTTTTACCCTGTAGTTTTATAAAGCTGCATCAGAAACTGTCAGGAACAGTTGGAACAGCTAACCAGAGATAACTGATCACAGGTCTGGATGAGGTATCTCTGAAGGCACGTTCCCAATTCTATACTCAGTCATGCTGTGCTATCATACGGTGCTGGCTTGCTCTAGTCAAGATTACCATAGTCCAGCCACTGGAGAATACTGTCTTCCATTTAGCTTTAAAAAGCTTTCTTATGACTCTTCTGAAGTGCATAAAAAGACCAGAATGATGATTTTCACAAATGCTCTGTTTTGTTGGACAGCAAGAAATAATGGATCACTGTTATATCCACAGAGCAATTCAGTTTTGAGCTTCGGTCTCGTTTTATCTCCTTTATATTTTCAGTCACACTTTAAAATAAAAGATTATGTTTGAGGTATAAATCTGACCATTATTAGCTGTAATGCTTAGTTTGCTTCACTGTCTGTGGCTGCATCTGTTTTCAAGCACAGGAACTACTGGGTTCTTTGCAAAAAGAAAATACCTCCTTGATTTAGCACAATGGTCCTGACAATATAGCTGGCTTCCACTCCTGTGCAGAAAAAAACCCTCTTTTTCCTCCTTAGGCCTTCCTCAAGCAAATTCAATGTAAGAGATGGAAGAGTATCAGCTTGGATTCACTGAACAATATTGTTACAGGAATTGCAAGCAGAACATTGATGAAATGCTAATAACATTTCAGAAGATTCATCACAGAGTTTCCATCAGTTCTTTTCAAGGCCGGAGCAGGAGCAGTGAGTATTAAGCAAAGGAATTTGAAACTGGGCCTGGAACATTTTAAAGAGAGAACCAAAGCAACCACATATCAACACACAGATATGTGGGTTTAGCCGGCTTTCCTTTCCTGAATCCCTTTGTTTTTAACAACTTTTTTCTTTGTCATCTTGGGAACTGTCTATTCTAGCCAAAGTGGAGTCTTACAATGGGTCTATTATTATGGCAGCTGAACACTTCCATGTAACCATTCAAACCATACGGGAAATGATGCACTTAAAGGAGCATTCCAGAGAGGTTACAGTTGTAAATAAAAATTAAACTAAGGAAGAGGGAGGGGAAAGGGTTCTCAACAGCAGGATGAATCCTTCTAGATGCTCTTCATTCAGTTATCTTTTTCCTTTTTTGTATCAGAAATGTGTTTTCTTCATGATATTTATAAGCAGGGAATTGCTAACTGTAGCACAGAAAAGAAGTACAAATATTCAAGATACTGCCATCTCTGGGTTTTTCAATGCATCCTATCTTCTCTCTGCTCAAAAACCTCTTTGGGGAAGGGATAGTCTTGAACAGTTCCAAGACTACTTTTAAAGCTTAGTGAGGCAAACTGCAACAATAGGAATGGAGCAGTCCATTAATTACAGAACTGTTTCCAGAGCAAACTCTCATTAGTCATTGCCAATTGTCATTCTACATCAGACATTTCAAACAAGCACAAAAAAGACACTGCAGCACAGGAAGTAGGTGAAAAGCTGTGAAAAAAAGAGGTTCTGATGGAATTTTCATACTTCCAAGGCTTTCAAAGCCAAGAAAAATTCTCTGACATGCAACTTAAATCTCCAGTCCTGATTGCAGTTAAGGAGAACCAGGTGTCCAAATTACTTAGAAAAACTCAGCAGAAATTCTATCTGACTCTTGACTTGGTAGAGGGAGCTTATTCAAGGTCTAAGGCACTTACTGCCAGTATCTAGTGTTTGTGTGAAATCTAATACTCTCTGTTCTGGCCATTTTATTTGGACAATAATTCTGATCAGGGAATTAAATTCTACCAACCTTGCACGGTTCAGAGAACACAGAATGAAGTCAGCAGCCCAATATTCATAATATACTTACTCATAAAACGTTGTCCAACCATTTTCATTGCTTTTAGTGGCAAGGAGACCAGAGTTGCCGTGGTAAGTCATCATGGCTACTTCATGCCCCTGTGTTGTTACACTCTTGAGTGCACTGTTGGTACCAATTGTCACCCAGTAGACTTGGCCATCGGGCACCACCAGCCAGAGGGGCATCCCTGTGGAATCTCTTCGGATATTGACTAAGTTGCCATTATTGTCAGTGATCAGGGTTATATCTCCATCTCCAGAATAAGTAAAGTTGTAAAGATAATCTCCAGTGGTAAGGCTCTGAGTATAAAGGTGCTTCCCACTGGTGTCAAACAAGTAGAGTTCCTGGTCTATGGGTGAGGATAACTCATACAGGTTTTGCGTGTTGAGGAACGGTTTGTTTTTCCGAATGAAGCGGATTCGGATATTCCCAAGATCAGCGACGTACAGCTCCCCATCCGCACACACGGCGAGGGAGGACGGCGCGTTGAGCTTGGCGTCCTTGGCGTAGCCGTCGTCCCCCGAGAAGCAGTCACAGTTGGCATCGTTCTTGCAGTCGCAGCTGCTCGGGGCGCCGGCCACCAGGGAGATCTCCCCGTTGGTGGTGACCTGCCTGATGCGGTTGATCTTCTTCTCGTCAGTCTCCGCGATGTACAGGACCCCGTTGTGGGACACGGCCAGGGCGGTGGCAGACTCCAGCGTGGCGTGGATTGCCACCTTGCTGAGGAGGAAGTGATCCATGCCTGGCACCTGGCAGTGCATGGGCCTCCCTGCCACGATGCGCACCTGGTGGTTCTCAGAGATCTGCAGCACAACGTTATTGTCGAGGACGTAGAGCGAGTTATCCATGGGATTCACTGCCAGATCCGTGGGCCATTCTAGACGAACCTTCATGGTACAAAAAACACAAGGGAATTTTTAGAACAAGATATTTTTCTACTGCATGATTGCTATAAATCAATCACAACAAGGATGGAATCAACATGGATTAAAGGGGGAATGGGTAAAAAACTACACAACTAATTATTACTTGATAGGGTGGCCACAGAGGATATAACTTGGTGTAAGTGAGGGGGCTTAGCTCCTGGTGATGTGAAGTAGACACATGGGGACACCGACACTCTGCACTGGAACAGTGGTGGGAACAGTATGATAGACAGAGGCAAACCATTTTGTGATTTTGCCTCTCCTGTGCTTTTTGATTTGAAGGAAGCTGGATCTCATAGCAGAGACCCAGGACTGCAAATTTTGCTGTGTGAAGTGCTATGAAATCAGACACACAAAACAGTGATTCTTTTACTAAAGGATTTTTCACACAAGTGGCTGAACTCCTCTGGGTAAATGACAAGGAGGGATAGACACAAAACTGGCAGCTGTGCCAGCATATCTGTGAATATCTAAGTTATAACCTATGGTTTTCCACTTTATGCTGCAAAAATGCAGAATAAGATTCATAGGAAATTCAGGCAATTTCAATTCATGGAGTAAAAGACTTGTGTCTTCACGGTGATTTTCACATTTTGTTTTAGCATAATGGAAAAATGGGTTCAGAAGCAACACATCCCAGTTCTACACTGATAATCCACTAAAACAGTGACTGGCAACACCACAAGCAAGTGAGCACTAAAAGGACCTTATTTCTAGCTCTGCTTCTGCAATATACTCTTTTTGAGTCTACTCTTTTAGTTGCCAAACCTAAAAAATGTTTACCAACAGAATTCAGGACAGTTTTTTTGTAAAGAACGTAAAGTTGTGCATTTTTTGGATTATTTTAGTTTAGATTTATATAGAAAAAAAAATCAGTCTTGTGTTGATGGGAGCCAATTGATTCCAGTATAGTTTCTTTGTTTCAACATTCTTTTCCTACCATCCATCTCAGTTGCTGCTTCTTCTTATTTGTCTGATTTGACTAAGTTTAGAGGAGTATTTTGTAACCTTATTGGAAGGAGGAGGAGTGGATGCCAGCAGGCTCAGGTCCAGTAAACCATCCCTCACTGTGATTTTATTTAAACTATGAAAAAAAAGAGACTGGGTAAGATCTACGGAACACAGGAAATTCCTATTTTTAAGGCCTGTAGTTGAACATCTCTGCTACAGCCATGCTTTATTTTGATGCTTCTATATGCCTTTTCAGCACTTTTTAAAGAGATCAGATGTAAGGCATTTAGTTCATTGCGTCTTCTAATGCCTGGGTGTGTGAAGCTTATTTTCACGGCTAAGCAGTAGGCTGAGCTCTGTCTTCTTTGGTTCTCTGTTTGCAAAATCTCCTTCCTTTTCTCAGCTCCTGGCCTATTTTAACCCTTCTTGTAGTAAAACATTATAGCCTGTGGTTTTCTCTTTAATAATTCATGCCTCCATCCCCTCCCGTGGTCTTTAAGCTCTGCAGTCTTCAGTTAGCATCAAGAGCTGAGTTTATTCTGAACTGACAAGGGAATTTTCAATTTCTTAAAAACCATTCCTTGTCAACAGTGGCAGCTAAATATTTCATGTCCTCATGTCCCAGGGAGCCTCAGGGACCTGGCAGAAAAGACCCTTCTATCTGCTGTAAATGATGAAAAGCTGCTTCCCAAACTGGTTTTTATTTTTTAATTAAGCTTGTCTTCAGTGTGTTTCTCCAGAACAGGAGTGGTTAATCTGCCAATCCCAGTACAGGTTAAACTAAAAATGGTTCCTGTCAGTTAATGAAAAGAAAAAAAAGAGTCTTTAGCTGACACATGTTCATCTCAGAAGTGTTTGAACATGACATTGGTTTACACAGGAGCTACATAACCTGGAAGTAAATAATTTTTAAAGCCCGATTACACAATGGTCTTGTGCTAACTGCCCTGAAATTCACATGAAGAAGAAACTGTGTCTGTAAGATAAGAAACATACTACAAGGTGGCCTTTAACCATCAAAATTTTGCCTCTATAGAAGGCAGAACAACTTTTAAACTCATAATTTCAGCTTGTTCATAAATTACAGACAGTGGGAGCCAGTTGCAAGGAAGCAAGAATAATCTTTTCAAATTAGAGGGAAAAAACAAGAACAGATTCCATATGGGAGCATGGAAATTATCTAGGTAGTTACAAAAAGGAAACCCCATTGACATCTATTGTGACTGAATAACAGTACTTAGCCCTCCAGCTATGATCTGTAATTTCATAGGAGAGGACAACATTCCTGCAGTCAGGCAAACAACAAGGGGCACAAAGGTTTCAAAGGACACTGTCCCAAACTGGCACAATTTGACAAGTTGGCCAGTGCCACACAAAATTGAGTGCTGAGCTGTAACAGATTTCTCTTCTGCACCATCTAGCAGTAAAGCAATCATCAAAATGAGGTTTCTTTTTTTCTCTTCTTTTTTCTCTCCACCTTGAAGCAGCGGGACTTAAATGCCCAGCATGATGGTAGCTGCAACCAATTTGCAATCTGATGCAATTCAAGATTCTTGTTTTCCTGCTGTTGCTAATTTTGGCACCACATCCTCCAATCAGTATTTCCTATGTTAATTTGATTCAGGTCTAAAATTGTGCTGGGCCAAATTAGGATGAGGGGAAGAAAAGAAAAAACCCTGTGATTAGCTAAGACGTTATAATGGAGCATGGCATATAGTCCATGGCATATAGTGAGAAATGAGCCTAACAAAACCTGCCTTCCCAGGAATCTGTGCCTTCCCACTGACTGGGAGCTCTGAAAGAAGTCACTTCTATGGCTGGGACATCTTTAAAAATCTCACCCCCAGAAATCCATGAGTTCGGGCAGTCAGATGTTTCCTTCTGTCTTTACAGGGTATTTCTTTTATAATCCGGTCATTTTTATACCATAAACTATGTAGAAATGCAACTCTCCTTGTGCCCTTAGCTCTTTTGTCAGACCTTCTAGGCAAGAACATAGACATGCAAATAGGGTGAAGGCATAGGCTTGCATTCTGTAGAAACAAAACCAAACCACTGTCTTACCTGAGAAATGTCCATAACAGAGTCACAGCTGAGAGGCCGAGCAGATGTCAAGTCATTGGAACCCAGCACAGTTGAGATGATCCCGTTCTGATCAATCCGCCTGATCATGGTGCCATCCACAAAGTAAATCAGCCCAAACTTGTCCACAGTGATGCCTGGGGAGGAACAAAGAAAGTCAGAAGGTGATGGCAGCCTGACATGAGGAACAATGTATTTTATGGCATTCCAAAGGGATGAGAGGAGAGTTGGGCATGTGGGAGTCCTGGTTATCAAGAGCTTTGAACTGGCACTGTTCCATGGAAGGCACATTCAAATGGCACACAATGCACGTCAGAAATCCCTGGTCACTCCTGGAAAAGGGCATGGCATTTGGTGAACTGCTGGAATGAAAAGGTTTTCTAATAACTACGTGTCTTGCATGTTCAGAAACCTAGTTTTATTGCTTATGGTATGAATGGTAAGCCATGCACATAAAAATGTTACACTGATGAATCTTTCAAAAATGGTGATGACAAAGGCTGTGAAAGGTCCATCAGGTCAGTCAAATTCCAGATGGATAAATGAGAACAGGTTTTCCCTAGGATAATCCTACTAATATCCAGTGTTTCACCTGATTCTGAACTCTGCTAGTGATTAATTTCATTGTCCAAACCTCCTTTGTAGACATACTCCTGTCAGTGGATTTGAGATCTGCTGACAGCAGTTACAGGCTGCTGATTCTCGTTTCTTGCCCTGCAGATATGTGCCATTTCAACTCTCCCTAAGCATAATTTCTCAAGTATTTATGTTAGCACAACCTCCTTTAATCCTCTTTATCCTAGGATAGCTACCCTCTGCATCTTCCATCAGAGGATTTCATAGTGCTTCACACTTTCTAATTAGACCTCCTAACAGTCTATGAGTGTGATCATTCTAATTTCACATATCAGAAAATTAGCAGATAATGCAGTTCTCACAAGGTCACAGAGAAAGGTCATGACTGAGGCAGGAATTAAAAGTTAGGGGCTCTATTCACCTCTCCTTTGTGCTAGTATAAATTAAAATAACTCCACAGATACTAATAAAGTAATTCATCTCATCTACCCTACAGAGACAGAACATCACAGCATAATATTTGAGTGTCTTAAAGACACTAAAAGATTGTAAAGAAACAGAAAAAGAATGTAAAAACCTGTAACGTCTTTTTCTATGCAAGTGAAAATTCTGCTTGAAATATATGAACATTAGGATCTTCCTGTCTGGTTTCTTTTACTTGCAGGGTAACAATCACTTGGCAAAAAGCAGACATCTGCACTGTGCATCTATACAAGTATCTGAAGCTATTCCAATCAGTGGAGAGAGAAATCTACTTTGAGAATGCAATTTGTATCACCTTAAAGTGCATATCCCCAAGAGATTATATGAATCCTGCCAGAAATACCTTTTCCTCCCGTTTGACTATAAAAGGAGACTACAGCAAATATCTCTAAAGAAAACATTTATATTGAAGGCAGATTAAATTAGTGAGCTGAATCCTCACTAGACTGTTTGTTTGGCTGTCATCTTGGTGACAAAAATGATGGAAATTCTGTTTCAGATAGAAAACTTTGAGAATGTTTGAGGAGTGATCAGATCTTGTGTTCCTCCAAAATGCTGGTTTGCAGCCAGATTCCCTTGCTTGAAACACTTACCCTGAGTCTCCATCCACTGTGAGCTCTGCTGTGAAGTGCAGATGCAACAGTTCACAGATCAAAAATTCTAGATTTTCACAGAGCAGGGACTAATCCTCTGATTGCTTTGGCAACTAAAATCATGGCCTTCAGCCAGCACTGTAAGTATTGCATGGGCTGGAAGCCATGGAGGTAGGTGATATGTGGAAAAACATACCATATTTGATTATAAGGAAATACACAAAGATAATCTGGCCTGGCAGAAAAACATCAGGACTAAGTCAAACTAGAAAGAACAAACTTCTGCATTGAGCTGAGGTAAATGAAAGGATTCAGACATGGTTGCAACCTGTTGATTCAAAGTCAGTTAGGAGTCAGAGAACTGGTGTTTCAGATCACTGAGCTGAATGGGAGCTGTGTGTTATTGCCAGGAGGCAAACCCAGCATTTTCGTTACTTCTTCACAGCATCACCCTGTCTAAAGGGCATCACTTTGACCTGGATCGGATATTTGACCATCAGAGCAGTGTGGGTTCAGAATAGCCTCCAGGGCAGTGAGCAAAAAATTACTTGCTGCTTTCAAGATGAAGTTCATTAATTTTGGAGGGGATTATATAGCAGGATTGCTGAGATAATGGATGACAGGACTGAATAACCTAAAAGATTGCTTCTAGTCCTACACTTTTATACTCGTGTTCAATTCATGCCAAGATAGGACTCATCTTTGCAGGACCATGAAACCAGAGCTGCAAAGAGGAGCACAAGGTAACTGTTGCACATCTGAATTTACGGAAGGTGGTGAGGCACTGGCAAAGGTTTCCCAAAGAAATTATGGCTGCCCCATCCCTGGAAGTGTTCAAGGACAGGCTGGATGGGCTTTGAGCAACTTGGCCTAGTGGAAGGTGTCCCCACCCAGGGGGGTAGGAACTAGATGGTCTTTATGGCCCCTTCCACTCCAAACCATTCTATGACTTGATGAATGCTATGGGAGAAGCCACAGCAGTGGTGGCCATTTATTCTCACTATACAATATAAATACATCATTTTTATTTTAGCACTTCATCAAATGCTTGCAGAAGGACCTGATGGGACAAGCATCAGTATGTCACTGGCATCCATGGCTTTCAGGAAGCTATCTTCACCTGCCATGAGATTTGTCAGCACTATGTCCTCTTCAGTGAGTTATCCAGGATACTGGCACATGTCACCTGTCACTGGCATCTGCTGTTGAAGGTCTCTGCTCCTCTTAATTATTTTGCCTACTGAGTGTCAAGTTCTTTTATGTTTTCTGGTATTTGCTTGAAAAACCAGGAACACAACTGAACTCTTTAAGCAGTATGGTAGACATGCTTTTTTTGGAAGAGGCATGATAGAAGGTTTAGTTGATCTTAATTGGCTTTTGTCAAATACGAAGTCTCTTACCCATTCCTTGGGTCACAACAAGTATTTTTCTGGGTGCCTGTCCATTAGTCTGTGTGACAAGCCAAAAGCCAGTGAAGGGTGGCAGGCTGGATAATGTGATTTTAAATGAGGCAGAATTTTCTCCCTTAGCTAGTTCCATATGTATTGGATTGGACTTATCAGCAGCATATGCTGGCAGTGGCTTGCTGTGTGCAGTGCTGGGATTTGATGGCTGGGCTGATTACCCAGTTACAGTAATAATAACCTGGATGCACTCCGGCCCTCGAGCCAGCTCTGATCAGCTGATAGGGCACAACTTTATTTTGCATTCCAGCTTAGACAAAGAGCTCGCACAACCGAGTAAGTTGAAGTGGGAGAGCAAAGTCACCACTTATCACCCTGCTCCAGGGCAATGGCATGTGTATGTGCTCTTATCACTGAGCACTTCTCTGCTTATCCCTCTTTCATGGAGGCTAAGCAACCTCAATTGCCTCACATTTCCTGAGATGTTCTGCAGGGCAGCAGAGTTTCCAGTCTGTCAAAGCCCCAAATTCCGACTTGCACATGTTGCTTATGTGGCAACTGCTCCAATCCCTTCCTGACTTTAGCTGATTGTCTTGGAATCAAAACTTATTGTTATGAAGAAGAGCCCTGCTGTCCCACAGACGTGTCTCTGGAGGGATGACTTCTGTGAAAAGGGAAAGAAGCATCTCATGGATTCTTTGCAGCAGATTGTAGAGGTTAGATTGGACCTTTCTGTTTCCTTTCTGATATAGGCACGGTTCCAGTGCTGGGAGCTGGCTCCTGCAAACAGGCACAGAAATGGGTAATTCACATGTTACGTGTGTTAAGCCCAAGGCCTTGGCTTGGTTTGCCGGAAGGCTCCTCTCATGTTTCCATAGGAACATAAGGGAATTAAAGCCTTTCAGCATATAGCTCGAAGTGCAGCCTCACAGTTACTGAGAGGAAACAGCTGCTACCACTACCCAGGTAGTGTTGCAGATCCAAACCTTAAGTTCTGAGATATGAAATACATACATTATGAAATCATGCTGGCTCCCCTTGCATAAGCAGAGATCTCTTACAAAACAAGGGCTTGTAGCACCATGTGCATCACACCAGTGAGCTGTGCTGATAGAAAGTTGTGACGTGATGACATTTGCTTGAAATGTCAGGACCTTGTAGCATGAAGAGGTGACAGCACAACGTTACGCTGCAAATAGCTACTGGGACATGGTGAGTTTGTTCGAGAAGACAGACAACTAAAAGTGATTGCATGGTGCACATAGCTCTAGTTAGGAAAAGGGGAAAAACCCCTTTTAACTGAAAAACAAGGTGCTTATAAGAAATCTAGATTTGGACCTTTCTTGTCTGACTGGATGCTGAATGACTGAGTGATACAACGGCAGATGAAAATCAATGTCAATAAATACAGAGGAATTCACAGGGGAAGGCGAAAGCCTAACTACGCATATACAATGACAATCTGAAAAAGAGCACACAGGAAAAAGATTTTGGAATTTCTATGAAATGTTTTCTGCAAAGATTAGTTTTGTGCTGTGCAGTGGTCAAGAAGTGAACTACAAAACAGTAAAGAATTATGAAAGACACAGAGCAAAGAACAGAAAACAGTGCTCTGGCCTCAAAAGGACCATTCTTTTTCATGACCTGGCTAAAGAAATTGTGGAAATTATTAGCACAGGGTTCCTAGAAGAACAAAACTAGGTGTTCAGGAAGGTTTCTAAGCCAACTGATGATGGTATACAAGCACTGATGCACCTCTTCAGAAAATCCCCTAAATGCAGATGACTAGCATCTGGAGTGTTAGCACAGGAAGACCACATTGCCCCTGTCCCTAAGGGTCTTTTCTGGCCGAGTAAGGGACAAGATACTTTGTTCAGTCAGCCTCTGGTCTTACCCGAAATGGTCTTATTATTATCTGACCGTAAAAATGTTAACAGATTGTGGTGGGTTGAGTTTCCTCAATTGTGTCGAACTCTTCAACACTTAGCGAACAACTGAGATTTTGTTTACACATTCAGCAGGGCACAGTGAAAGAAGCAATCTGTCCCCAAATTAATTACTTCATTTTGCATTGGTGTTATGGTGCTAAATGAATGAGATGCCCCCTCCCTCCCCACGTGCCTTCTGAAACCTTCTTCCTATTGTGTCAGACTTGTCACTGCAATCTCTCTTAATTGCAGGCTCCTTGGTAATTTCTCTGCCACAACATTTTCCCGAGAACAACCAATGGTGAGTACTCAGATGAAAAGAAATGCTCTGACAAGCTGGAATTTTAATTTTTCTTTAGATTGCTTGTAGAAGAGGATCATTATTAGCAGATGATAATTAGGAAGTGGTAACACTTTAATTTGCAAGGATATATTGAAATTCATTAGCATCTGAAAGCCTTGCTGTGCTCTGTGGCAAATGAAGTGGATGGATCAGACTGGTTCCTAATAGCTATGATAAATACCCTGACCAAACCACTGCCATTCCTATTTCATCTGTGGATCTATCTGTCCTGTGTTTCTGAAGCCTAGCTTTATTAGACAAGCCAAAGATGGGTAAGGTGAAATTCCTGGAGGGTTTTACCCCTCCTGACGTCTTTTCTAAGCTGATCCTCTAAAAGGAGTTCTTCTTTCTTCAGTGGAGACAAGAACCTCTGTCTGGAAGGTACTTCAGTGAAACATATTGACAGGACAAGGGATAACGGTTCTGAACTAAAACAGGGTGGATTTAGATTATATATTAGAAAGAAATTGTTTCCTATGAGGGTGGTGAGGCACTGGCACAGGTTGCCCAGAAAGGCTGTGGATGTCCCATCCCTGGAAGTATTCAGGGCCAGGTTGGATGGGGCTCTGAGCAACCTGGTCTGGTGGAAAGTGTCCCTACTCATGGCAGTAGGGTTGGAACTGGATGGTCTTTGAAGGTTCCTTCCAACCCAAAGCGTTCTATAGTTCTTTGAAATTATCCCCTCTGACCTCATGGGAGCTGAGGTGAGAACTGGAGGAAGTGATTAAAACAATGGGGAAAAGTGCTCCTCAGAATGTGGAGAACCAGTCTGAACAGTGTTTGCTGCAGTGGGGTCCTCAAGCTATCAGATCCAGGAGAGGACCAGCACCCCCAGAAGGTGGTTCACCCCACCTGGAACATGTGAATTATCACAGAATGAACCACCTTCAGGGTACTAGTCTCTTTCCACTGAGAAGAGACCCAAAAAATCTACTTAGATCAGATGCTTGACTGGTCCAAGAAGCTAGTGGTATATGCAAAGGCATATGTTAACAGCTCATGACTGATTCTCCAGTCTTAATGAATTGTTGGTTTTCATTTGGCAGGAAGGTATTCCTCAGTATTTTCCAGCAAGCTGCAAATATCAGCTAATTAAAACATCATGAAACACAAGACTTTTATTCCTTATGATTTCTGAAAAAGTGCAAAGATGTCCTTAAAATACAGAAATCCTACTTTGCATGAAGCAATTATGTTCAGAGAGAAAAAAAAAAACTTTAGAGCTTTAGCCTTAAAAAGAAGAGTCGTATGAAGAGCAATGGTTGTTGAAAAACTGATTTTCCAAGTCCTTCCCTGGCCAGCCAACATCTCTATGGCTACAGGATTGTTTTCTAATTTCCTCTGACCATTCACTTATGAGTATTTATTCACCTGCCAAGACACAGAAGCAGAGGGTCACTTGAGATCTACTGGTTACTTATACAATAAATCAATTTTATTTTGAACTATTATGAAATACATGTGGGAAGAGCATTTGCTGGATTTTTCTGCTAGGATGAACCACCATGAAGGTATAAACAACAGTGACATTACATTGTCAGTATGAGTTTTCTCTGTGCATCATTTATTATGGGGAATGGGGAGTGAGTCACGCCTGCTACAGCCATTGCCTCAGCAGAATTTGTGAAGTCAGGTTAGAATCAGATCAGGGAACACTGTTTAGGAACTTTCTATTGGCAGTGTGGACTTTCTGGATTATTATTTTCTTGTTGTCATTTTGCTTCATGTCATTTCCTCTTTCACCCTCAATTTACTTCTGTTTTGGGAAATTTTGGAGCTCTGAGGAATGAATGCATGAATTTTGCTGTTATATGATTGAGGTGGAAGAATGGCCTCCTGAGAGCTTCTGTTGCCAACAAGAAGGATTTCAGTGCTGAAAACTTTGAACTCCAGAGCTGTTTGCTATAGCAAAGCAGAAACATAAGTCATCTAAACCTTGTAACATTCACCCATGGATGGAAATGAATAATATCCCTCTTATCTTGTACAAGGGAGAACAGAGGACCAACAAAAGTGGTGGGGTATTTTTTTTTTGCACTGATTGAACTTCAAAGAGGTGCAGAAAATTAGATTACAGATTTCTGGATTCCCTGATCTCATGATTCATCTGTTGGACTGCCTGAATCTCTCTGCCTAAGTCACTTAATTTTCATTTCAGTCATCCTTCTCATTTCAGTGAGACAAATTCTACACTGCAAACCGACCACCGGTAGCTGTTCCTTTTCTATACCTGTGCTTCTGGCAATATGTTAGCCCAATATAATGGTCAACTCATGGGATTCTGGAGTGCTTGGAAATAATGCCGGGCTCTTTGAATCTTACAAGGGTAGAAGTCTGGGTTTTGATACTTTTTGGCAAAAACAGTAGGTCTTCCAAAGTATATTTTTCTGCATCCTTGGCAGGAAACAACTAGCTGACATAGAACAAAAAAAAAAAAAAATCACAGCTAGACCTGACACAAAAGGTCATTAAATCAGTTCGGATTTCTTGGATTCAGTAACAACGTCATCCCTGTGTCATGAAAAATAACTTCCTGAGAATCACAGAATCATTAAAGGGTTTGGGTTGGAGGGGACGTTAAAGATCATTTAGTTCCAAACCCTTGCTATGGGCTGGGATACCTTCCACTAGACCAGACTGATCAAAGCCCCATCCAACCTGTCCTTGAACACTTCCAGGGATGGGACAGCCACACCTTCTTTGGGAATCTTATCTACTCTTAGTGAAATAACTTTCCATAAAATCATAGAATGGTTTGGGTTGGAAGAGGCCTTTGAAAGTCATCTAGTCCAAACCCCTTGCCATGGGCAGGAGCACTTGCTAAAGGATCCCCAGGTTTTGCTGAGGGGTTCCTTTACAAAGAGGTTGGGATAGGCTTGGCCATTGTTGCAGTGAGGAAGGAGGGAGTTACCACTCTCTGATGCAATGAAAAAGAAAACCTGCTGCACACTGATGTCAAAGCCAAGAACCCATAAATAACTCCTCACACTCTGAACAGCTGGGCAAAAGATGACAGATAACAGGCAAAAACGCCACATGTCAAAAAACATTCCTGCATGGATGTCCTTCTCAGCCCTCTTCACAAACAAAGTTGAAAATGTGTGTACAAACAGTACCTTCCACCTCATTTCTAACCCCCTGTGTCGTTTTTTTTTCTGAGGAGCTGTGGACAGCTGGGAGGAGCAACATCCTCCATCTGCAGAGCTTGTTACCTTGACATTGCCAGACTAAAGTCTTGGCTACACACAGGACTGCATATGTTTGGCTAAACCTGTTTTGAACAATTTAGTTCACAGCCATGAAGGCTGTGTGAGGCTTTTATTCTGATTTGACTGTGCTTTTATCACATTTCAGTATGTTGGAACCAGGTGAAATTAAGCTGAATTAGACCATTCCCATATCAAAGTTAGTATCCACCTCCCTATAGGATTTAAGCTGGATGCTGTGATATATAATGTCAATGTCTAAACCACAGTTTATGTATCTTTGAGCTGTATGCTAGTTTTGCTGCTCTTTTATATATATATATATATATATATACACACATATATGTGCAGCAATGCTTATAGATCTTTTTTTTTTAAAGCCGAGAAAGCCTCAGTGAACTGAATGTTAGTGAATCCTGCCCAGCGTGGGAGGGACCAAGCACTGTTGGTAAGGAGGAGTAGTGGCTAAATGGGTATAAAAGTGATGGGTGGATTTATTCCATTGCCCTCTGGACATGTGCCCATCACTGAACCCCTCTGGTTTGGCATTCCTCCCAGCCATGTCAGTTTGAAGAACCAGGACAGGACTGGTTGAGGGTGAGACATACTCACTTATTTCCAGAAGCGAGCCCTTAGGATGTGTTTCAGAACTGGAGAGGAGAGCAATCTCCAGTGTGACTAAACAAGCTGCTTTCAAAAAGCCCCCTCTAAAAAAGCCAGTGGAGAAGAAGCAGTCTCACCCCTGGGATTTGTAAGGGTGGCATCAGTGCCTTTGCCTCCATCCCCGCAGCGGGTATCATCGAACGGGAGGCACTGATCCCCAGTTCCAGCCAAGACCTCTGAGTTCTTCACAATGTCTTTCACTGATGTGGTTGACTTGATTTTATAGATGCGTCGGCTGTTGGTGTCAGAGAGGTAGATGGAGCCGGTGATCGGATCTGTGGTCAAGTAATACTTATGAGCTGGGCTGTGGCTGAAAAACAAGGGTATGACGTTATTAATTTTTTGCATGATGTGTTTCCTTAAATCAACAGGCAATGCAAGCACTTTAGAGAATAAAAACGCACAGGGCGGAAAGACTGGGAAGGTGAAGGAGTGCTGTATTGGACAAGGTTAGTACACGGTGTGTTACTGCACAGGATCCCAAGCTGTACCTGTCAGCAATTGCTGTGCCCAGGGTGCTCTCTGGCATGAAGGCGAGCAACCAAAGGAAAGGGCTCTCTGGTCTGAGCCAAAACCATGCCAGGAACTACTACAGGTTGAGTCCCAGTGCCTGTGTTTGCCGAATTTACTTGTTACAGACATCGTCCTGAAAATGGTGTTCGTGCAGTGCCAGGAAGTGAAGGGAAAACAGAGTACAGTAGGGAAATAAAACAAATAATAATGAAAAAAACCTGCCCTCCCCACAAAGACTAATACAAACTCCAAAAGGAGACTTCCTGTCTAAAGCACTTAGAGATACACCCTGCAGGATCACTGCATCAAGGCTCATCTGGTGCTCTTGCTGACTCCAGCAAAGACTCTAAAGTCCTGTCCTGCCCTCAGGGAGATTAAGGGAATCCTGCTACCGAATTCAGCTGGACCTCAATGACAGAAACAAAATAATTCCCTGAGTAGCACATTTTGCCCCAAGTAAAGCATGAACTGGTATTAGGCTGAAGAACCTGAACATCAGTCCCCTGTTAAACACCCTCTGCTCACCATTTCCTCGGACACAAGAAAGGGTGGCTGAGAAAACGGGATGAGCAGACAGAATGATAATATTTTTAGCTCCATGACTGCAACATCAAATGAGCCCAAGACTGAAGGAATTAATAAACTAGAATCCACTTCATAGAAAGCATCCAATAGGACCGTCCAGAAAAAAAATCAACCAGATGGGTTTAGACAAAATTTAAACAATTGTCTTGCAAGGATTTTATCTGTATTTTAATATAGATACTGAAGTTATTAACATCTTTTATTAAAATTGTTTAGTACTAGTGTGTATTGAGCTGCATCTCTTCTAAGCCTAAAATCAACAGATTAGACTTTTAACACCTGTCCTTGGACACAGTTTTTTTCCTTCTAAGAAAGTCATTGGAAAGTCATTTTCCTTCTAAGTAGTAATTAGAAGAAGTATGAAAAGTATCTACTTTTCTCCAGAACACCTTCAAGCTGTCAAAACTCATCAAATCCAAAGAATTCATAATAAAAATCTAGGCCATGGATCACAATTTTGCACTTAACGGAATTGTTCCAGGAGAAGCTGGCCAGAAACTTGAGGGTCGATAACAGTTGACTCTATTCCTCATAACACGAAAATTCCTCTCAACCTTTATGTTAGGAAAATTACCCCCTCTTCAGACACATAAAAATTACTGAGTTATTCACTTCTTTAAAAAGCAGTAAATTGGTTCTTCATTCAAATTCCTTAATACTAGGGGGGTGGGGAAAAAGCACCTTTCTGATTTATTCTGAAATATATATCCCTTGTGATTTATCCTATTAAAGTCTGAACAGATTTCATCTCCAAAAATGACACTGATTCTGGCTAAATAAAATGCTCTGACCTTCAAGACAGCTCCAGCCTGACAGTTCAGTCTCCATCTGTATTCCTTCCCAATGACAGCAGGCTGGGAGGGTATTATTTAATTTACCTGCATGTCACTCACACTAAGCAAGTGGCTTCAACCCTGGTGGAAGAAGCTCCCTGTGGGAATCCGTCATCCATTTTGATCAGGGCCTTGCATTTTCTGCTGACTGTCCTAACAAAGCCCTGCTGAATGTCAGTCAGCTTTTGAGCTGTTCATAATCTCTATTTTGCATGGGAGGTGGACAAGAGGAGGACAGTTTTAATGGCACTTTGCAATCCTTTACCATCCTTGACTGGCAAGCACAGATAAGTTTCCCTGAGTCTTAGGGCAGGCTATTTGCAGATGGGCAAAGGCGAATGACTTACCCAGAGACGGAGGAAAATGGGGACAAAGAAAAATTCCTGCTCCCCTCTCCCAGCACTATTGTTGTGATTTATTTTTGGATTTCACAGCCTCAGTCTGGTGGATTATTGATTACAATCTTCTGTAAAAAACAATTTTCTATTCCCAGCTCTTGTATAGAATAGACACTGAAACAATCTGTTAAAAATGGTCAAGCTGGAATTTATCCCCTTCGCCTCTGCCAACTGTTTTCAACACCGCAGGGAGATGGTAACACCCTCTGCCCTGGCATGAATTGCACAGTGTTATGCACTGGAGCTTTTTTTTGTCACTTTGAGATACTTCAGGGTGAAAGATGCTTAAATAAACATACGTTGGTCATGTAAAATCTCCCAAACTGCTTCTCTTTATCTGTGATAGTGCATGAGCAGTGGAGCCACGAAAATTGGGGCTTCACTTTTTATTTAAAGCCACAATCAATAGGCAAATCCAAGTGGTAAACTGGACTGGGCTGAAGAGCAACTGAAATAAATCTGCCTGGAGTGAAGCAGAGATGACTTTCCTCCCGCCCCGTTTCATCCTCTTTCATTTCTCAGTTAGATAACAGTCCAAAACAAAAGACAGGACTTTTTACTATTCAAAAGACTTAATCGGCTATATTATTTGTAGTCTTAGAATATTTATCCCCCATATTGATACTGCCACTAGAAAATGACTGTGGAGGAAGAGCTGATTTCCCGTTCACAGTGTTCCTTGAGCTATTACAATTTTTAACAAAAAAACCTGAGCATTGCATTGCTATTTTAAACCCCTGAAGCAATAACCCTGAAGTTGCAGTGATGGGATGGGCTGGTCCCTAGCCAAGAACTGACACTTTGATGGGTATTAGTAGGCATGGTGGTGTAGTCACTGGGAATGAGAACAGTTTCATGGTTCTGCAAACCAAAGTGAAATGGAGGTGATACTGCTTCCTTGTAAGCTTGTGACACAGTGATATGCTGGGAAAGCACAGGGAGATCTTACAAGTCCACAGTGTTTGGGGTTGCGTATAGTCTCCCATAACATCTGCCTTCTCCCCTTCCTTTTATCATTCTCATTGTTTGGACAGTGTAGTGCCATTACTATTTAGGGAACTCTGCAGGTATGTTAAGAGATTCAAACTCCATTTTAAAGTGTTTGTGCTCTACGTGATTCCTTACACACAGGCATAGGGAAGACAGGGGACAAAAAGCCAGGTGAGCTGGCAGAGGTGTGATGCTTGTGGATTGCTTTAGTTGTACTATGATACATGCACAGACTTTGAACAAAGGCTGGTATTATCCCTTTGGGCCCAGAGCCCATGTTTTGGAGGAGTTCTAGGAAGGAACCTCCTGCTACAGAGTGGGAAGCCAGTCTCTAAGGAATAGAGATGAGAAAAGGGAGATGGGCCCTGTTTTCAGCAGGTTCCCTACAAAACATCAGCACAGCAGACTGCACCTTTTTATTGGCTTCTGTAAAATGCCAAGGGATTCATATCACCAAGCTTTAGATGGTTACAAGGTGGATGCTCCCATTAGAGCTGGCTGCCTTAACTCCCTTTACAAGTAGTATGGAGAAATATCATCTTTTGGGGTGGGACTTGTCTGTTTTCAACATTTCTCTTACAACATGAACTGTATCTTAGTTTCTCAAATGCCAGGGCATCTACCACCTCCTCAAAGGACAACTTCTGTTACTGGTCATTGTACAGCTCTGGCTCCCACTGTGGTCAACAGACAGGAGCAGTCACACCACCAAAATTAGTTACAACCACTGACCTGGATAAAACCCTGGGGCTTCTTTGGATCTGATGTCTCTGTTTAAGGACACAAAATCACCTCTTCTTCTGTGCCAGTTACCCACTTCCCCTCTGCGCCTTGCTGGCTGCATACATTTGCTGGTGACTAAAGAACTACCAAGTCCCTGCGGCCAGGAGGTTTTTGTTCAGTGGAGCTGTGTTTCCATGGCTCCATGCTAAGCACCCTGCAGCTCAAAACCAGAGGATTTAATTGTAGCTTGTGTGAGGTATTGGTCTCTTTTCCCTGGGTGACACTCAATAGATTAATACCTAAGGAGGCCACACAGTGCAGTGAGCTGAATTTACACCTGGCCTTTCAGTGTTTGCAATTTGTGTGTGATGCCCAAAGCTCTTCTAGTGTGACATGCTGGACAATAAAACTTTATAACAATGCCATAAGCCAAGCCAGAGACTGCAAAGGACTTTTAATCTGATCTTAGGGCTGTTTTCTGAGATACCTCTCTTTGCCACTAATTGTAGACTTCTCTCTACAGTATGAATGGAAAGAAGAAAGGAAGAATAAATTTAAGTGTGGCTGCTTTTTGTATAATTGCAAGGCAGAAATGCCTCACTGCCCTCCACATTCCTGCAGAGAAGGCACAATGATTTGGTGATGCTTTTTGGGTTATCTAACATCCCCGATTTAGACTGTTGCAGAGTTCAGCTTTTCCAAACCATTAAGATTCACTCCTGTGGATCTCACCCTTTGCACTATTGCTGGTCACTGGTGTCAAGTGTAGGACCTTCTGGAGTTCAAAGCACTGGAGCTTTAGCTGAGACTACACCCACTCACTTCCCTGAGGGTCAGGAGCAAAGAGGCTTCCTAGCAAGAAGTATTAAAGCAAATGTCACAGAACAGGCACTAACAGATGTGTGACTCCCTCCATGTAGTCACAGATGGGAGTATTTAATCTGGAGCTCCTCACCTGCTTCCTCCCTCCCTGACCCCCTTTGGGCTGCACTGAAGCAGGCATGTCCTAGATTTCTTTCACTTGATTTCTTAGTTTTTAGGAACTGCCTGAAGGCTGAAGCCCTGCCAACTTTTTAAGGTTCTGGTGGCATCTACAGCATTTGTGGCCAGTCCATAGATCTTCCTTCAGTTACAGTGTTCATACACAAAGCCTCTTCTTGTAACAGGTATTCAGCTGCTGCCCTGCACTGTCAAAGCCGATGCACTTTAGTGGCTGTGTATGTCTTGGGCATTAAGGATACAACCTGGCTGTTCCAAAGAGAAATGACTTTTTCTATAGCCTTCAAATGATGTGAAAGAGGAGCTGGGGGGCTGGAACTCAGCCTGATGAGGACAATCAGTGAAAAGGTCTTGGGTACCAGCCTCCCTGCTCTGCTAATAGATGCTTTGGGCCAGTCCATTACACTGTGACACTCAGGCCTTCATTATTGTTCTGGCAATAAGATAAAAAATCAGTTTCTACTCCATTTCATTTCCAGGCATGCAGATAAAAGGAACATTTCTGGTTTAGCATAGCCTCTATGAAGTCAAAGAAATAATAAATGAAAAGCATGTAGCAAGAAAAATCCCCTATCCCAAATGCAAAAGAAAACTAAACACGCACACACAAAAAGCCCAACTCCACACAGTCTAAGCTTCTGATTTAGAAAAGCAACCAGGGAGAAGGATGGGAAACTTGTCAGAGTCAGAGAAGTGCTTGTAAACACAGGCAGTGGCAGGAAGTTGACATCTTCTGGAATGCAACTGATTGGATCAAACCCACTGAAACTCCAGTGAACCCAAGTGACAAATATTCTTAGTGACAAAGCTCCAATTTAGGAGTCTCTCTTTCATCTTGTTTTCTTGTCATTACTCTTTTATTGCATTTCCTGGCTAAGGTTCTGAGTTGCACTACCTCCTATCTGAGCCTGACAGACTTTCACGTGTCAAAGCTCTCTACGAAAGCTCAGACTGAAAAAAGTTACAAAAATGAACTTCCCTGGGTAGGTGATGGTGGGGGACATATGGATCTTCATTATGCCTGTTAAACCCCCCAAACTCAAAAGGAAGGCTTTCCACTGTATGAGAATTATTTTTCCATCCTAGCTGTTCCAGTGATCTGTATCCTGATGCTGTTCCCATTCTACTTTCTTGGTTAAGTCCCACCCATTTTCCTTCCTCCCTCCTCCTCTTGTTACCCTGCTTCTCCTGCCTGTACTTCCCCTGTCTCCAGCTACAACAGCTCATGCAGAAGCTTGCATGGCTCACACTGTGATTAATGGCTCCCAGTTCTGATGACTGATTGCCTATGCCAGTTTTAATCACGCCAGCTTCATTTGCTATTGAATCATCTGGAAATGGCACTTGTGGCTCACTGTGTAACAACATGCAACAAGACAGGGAGCAGCATAAGAATTCTCCACTGGTTGGCTTACCTATGTCTGAAATCTTTATTTCTGACAGAAGACAGGAAAGCAGGGAATAGAAGAAAGAATGAGGTGTTAGCAGCTCAGTTCGATGCATTATTAGCAGATTGAAAACTTGACAGTAACTGTATCATACAATGCAATAATAAATAAAGACTTAGCTGGAATGACACTGATGTATTTTATATTGGATATTACCTGGCAGTGAGCTCACTTACGTACTGCTGCATATCACAAAGGAAGTGTGATCTCACCTGCTTGGAGTTATTCACTCACACAAGAGATAGGACCAGGCAGACTTTATCATTCAGTGCAGCACTGAGCTAAATAGATGTAGATGCAGATATCTTTACAGTTTTTTTCACCCTCAGTCAAAGCAACACCTTGTGATTTACGAAGGTAACTTAAGAGCTGCACAGTTACAGGTGGCAGTTCATTGCTGTAACCTCATGAACTCCAGCCCAGAGGACTGAAATTATGCTGAGCTGGACATTTTTCACAGGTCTAAGTTACACACCCAGCTGCAGCTCTCTGCGACCCACAATGCATTTGCTTTCCAGAATGCTACACTCCAAAGCCACCCCTGCAAACAAACCTCAGAGCCAAATAGTGAGCGTGTTAATCTCAAAGGAGATGTTGATTTGAGAAGACACAAGCAAACTCCATTTAGACCAAAAGCAATGGCTTTCCTCCACAGCTTTTAGCCAACCGACATCTGAACCCACTTACTTTATAGCACACCAGAGTGAAGAAATGTTTATTAGATCCAGTAACCTGAGTGTTTGCACAGATGAAACAGCAATCGTTGCAGCAGATTTAACTCTAGAGTAAATTTAACTCTGTGGCTCTACACAACAGCCAGCAAGGCTACTCTGTCAAGGCTTCCAATTTTCTCTTCCCCAATGAGGAAATACTTTGCAAAACCTCTGATGGGTCTGGTATTTCCACTGACAATGAAACAGGGATTGGGTTTTCAAAATTATACTTCTGGGAATGAGATATTAATCTTACTCTGTTGCAATGGGATTTGGGCTCACCTAGGCTCTTCTGGAAATTTCACCTTTGGTCATTAAAATACCTTTCTGGCACTGGAAGGATATTACACTCTAACGAGGACCAGGTCTGAAGGTTTATCCCAGCTTCCCACTTTACAAACATGAGAGATATTATGTTCTCATGTATCATGAAACAGAATAGCAAAAATGAGGTTCTTGCTTTGTTCCTTAAAAGGTGCCCCAGTCCTTGGAGGTGCACATACCAAGGCAGCTACTCTGTAAGTGCCAGCCTTCTGGTGGCTGGCTGGATTTTTTTTTTCCATGTACCATGATCAACAATGATGGTTCTGAGTGCCAAATAAGACCTTTAGCAAGGTCTAATGACTATAGCATGTTTGTGGATGAGGAACTAAGGGATCTTGCACAATTTTTGCTGCAATCCTTGCAGAAAGGCAGTATTATTTTTCTCCTCAGCAGCAGGGGATATTAAATCTGAGTAGAGGAGGGAGGGTCTTACATATTGGAAGATTCTCACTTTCAGGTCTGATCTTGAGAGGTGAATGGGAATATTGAACCTTCCTACCAGGCCATCCTCATACTGACTTCTCAGGACCTCAGCTCAGGCCTGTCAAGCACAGAAGACTCATTCAGGAATACTCACTTAACTCTCTCTGACTTTCCTGGAGTGAGGCTTGTCTGGCCATGCAAGGCCCAGAACCAGGTCCCATTGCTCTGAAGTGGATAATTGTATTTGTTGTGGAAATTTTAGATAGAAAAAATATCCCCAGTGAGGCCAATTTGAAATTTGGTTCAGTCACAATTTATTCAATTTTCTCAGAACTTGAGACAAATCATGCTTTTCCCTCTGCTTCGTTGTTTTTAATGGATGTTCCTGCCCCTTCCTCGTTATTTCTCCTGATATATTTTTTTCCTTTGCTTTTTGGGGTTAAAAGGAAACTCTTCACTTACTTCCAGATGCTCCATCTGTATGTTCAGCCTGACACTGCTGTTCAGCTGGGAACTGAAGGGGGCTGATACAGTTGTCCTCCCAAAAAACAACTAGAGAACCCTAGTCTGCGACTGCCTAGAGTGATCATCCTGTCTAAATTATAAGTGATTATCAGTCCTGATTAACCTCTACATGTCATTATCAGTGCTGTGTCCTTCCAAGTTTAGGTTATCTCAGAGGCTGCTTGTTAATTTGCAGCATTCCCACTAGTTTCTGACTACAGGAAAAGGCAGACATCAGCACAGCTTGATTTAGCAGCACAGAAATGTGTCAATATTTTTGGCGTGTGATTCAGTTCTGGAAGAACTTGCTAGGCCTGTGCTTCTCTGGTGTAAATCAAAGTCAGCAGAGTTGCAGAAGAGGCAGATCCAGACAGCTTTTTCTCTGTTTTGCTGTGTTGT
The DNA here is from genome assembly GCA_013397795.1 of Orthonyx spaldingii. NCBI lineage: Eukaryota > Metazoa > Chordata > Aves > Passeriformes > Orthonychidae > Orthonyx > Orthonyx spaldingii. Next base: position 1,395,401 of record VZTJ01001488.1, on the reverse strand, counting down.
TTGTTTTTTTTTTAAGAGTTTTGCTCATTTTTCTTTTGGGTACATAGGATTTCTGCAGAACTTAAGAGCACTATTCTAACGGCCACATTCAGCACAGAGTACCTCAGCTCCAGTATGTTGGTGACATTGCCAGAGGGAAAGATCCTTCGGATGTAGTTGAAATCTCCAACATAAAGACTTCCATCAGACCCACATGTTAGGGCAACAGGAGCCAGGAGTTTGTTTCCATCTGCCAGACCATTGCAGCTTGGACAAGAAATGCTACGTCTGCGGCCGTTGCCCATAATGCTCCCAATTACAGGCGGCTGCTGGGAAATGAACTGGTTTTCCCCATTTCCTTTATGCAAGATGCCTAGAGAGAGAAAACAGGATTAAGGAAATTAAAGAAACAGGGAAACTGAGACCAAAGGCAGCACAAACTGGCAATGCTGAAGGAAAGCGGGGCAATCTATTAAGTAGCAAGGAGGGTTATCGTCTTTCATAGTACTCTTTTGTGATAGTTTCAAATGAGGAGCCTTTTTTTCTGAATTAAGTTTATTTTTTTAGATCCATTACACTTCCTGCAGAAGGAAAATATATTGGGAGAACAAAACTGTCTTTACCTTTGAATGAAATACATTTTTCAGCATCTCATGAATTTTTACCTGCCCTTTCTGTTCCTCCTTACCCTGTAATTTGAAGTCTACCAGGCAAAAAAAGAAATTACATAGCTCATGGAAAAGTAAGGGGCAGGAAGACCATGGGACATTCTCTAGAGAAATGTTTAATCTGCAAAGTTTTAGAGGAGCTCTGCCTATTTTCCCTCTATGTGTAGTGCTCTCAGCAGTGATGTAGGCTGAATTAGATGTTTGCTCCCATACCACTATTATCCAGAGGGACACAGTGCTTCCACCTTTGAACATGTTCTGATCAGCTTTTAAGCCTCCCTGTTGCAGTCCTCAGCAGTCTTCAAGGACTCTGGAACTTTCCATTCTCCCCAAGGACCCATGAAGCCTCTTGTTTTGCAAGTACACTTGGCACATTGGAGGATGCCTCTGGGTGGATTTATGCTTAGTGACAGCTCCAATCTGAATAGGCCCCCCCTTTGTTATTTTAGGAATATTTTCCTTATTAATACCCTTCTTTTACAACACTACCAAGTTAGACAGGCTGATATTCAACTACTTCATGATGGCCAGCTTCTTTTACATTTTGCACTCCAAATTGCTTCTACCTGTAGGCTACTAGAAATAATTTGTTAGTAAAATACATGAGAAGGCACGTGTTGGTCAGGTTTCTTTCCTTTCCTTTTCTTGAATTCTTCGTGATAACGAGCAACTAGGTCTTGCAATGCTGTGTTATTCCTGTTATGTGTCACGGACAACCTACCACTTTGTATGTTGAGGGCATGGTGTTTGTCCAGGGACCATCCTCCAAGTTTGGAAGCATCGATTTCATAACCCTGAAGCACAGCTGTCCTCTTCTCCCACAGGATTAAGTCTGGACAGGATTCATACTCATAACCTACTGAAACTGTGAACAAGACAGAAACAAAAGACTCCTTAAATGAGTAATCCAGAAATGCAGTGCCAGCATACAGAGTCTCAAGTGACCAGGGGTAAGAGCATTTCTACAGAAAACTGCTAATTTAATTGAAAACATCATCGTCATAATGCACAGTCCTAGTATTTTTTCTCTTAGAAGTCTATTCTGCATTTAAAAAGGCCAATGCCATTGTAGGTGTTGGGCGAATGTGCTAAAAATTTAAAAGACACTGTTTTAATGATGTATTTTAAAACAATGGATATTAGGATTAGGACTTGATCTCCAGGAATCCCTTCCAACTCAGGATATTCTATGATTTGAGATTGTAAACCACTGCTGGACTCAAATGAGAGAATTTTACTTCTATCTACTTTCTTTGATCAAAGAGTGCATGCCAGGAACTTGATCTTGATCATGATCTTTCCTGGAAGGTAAAGACTTGCACAATTCATGCATGGGGCAGTGAGTCCCTCAGAGGCAGCAGTCTCAGCCAGGTTGATTTGTGGTCATTGTTAATGTCAAAAGTTTGCTTGCCGTGATGTCTAATCAGAGCCTTTCAGGAGTAACTCCACTGAACACACTGCAGTTGCTTAAGAGTAAAATTATGTCAGCAGAAGGAAAATCATGTTTTTGACAGAATAATAATTACTTTATGATTTTCTCAGAAGAAGCAGGACCATTTTCATTGGTCTCCTTTTCTTCTTCTAATCTTTACAGCTGAAGCAGAGCAGAACTGCAAGTTCCACACAAATGAAAAGCAATTACATAGATCTTTTTTATTTTTTTTACTAGATAGAAAAAAAGTCTGATCTTACAAGCTTCCCAGCCTCTTTGAAAAGTGCTGAGCCCTGACAGAACTCAGGGTTCCCCATCAAACATAGCCTTTTGCAGAATCAGATAGTATCAGAGGAAGATGTAAGTTAGGATATGAAAGGTCAATATTTTTCACTGTTCTGGAGGTGGGAATCTTTGAAGGCATGAATGCTGATGTCCTCAGACCTGTTTGGGTACTCTGGAGCTGCAGAGCTGTTTCATGGAGCACGCCAGGACCCACTGATGATCTGGCATCTTAAAGAGCAGGCAAGCAGAGTCCTTCAGGATATGCCACCAGGACACATTTCTCAGTGTGGACTCTGAGCTGGGTAAGGCTCAGTGGGGTGTATCCTCCAGCCTGCTCAAGGCAGCTGAGCCTGAGTGAGAGGAGGAAGGCACCTGTTCTTCCTCCTAGAACACCAGGCATCCGCAACTCCTCTAAAGAGACTTATCTTCAGTTGGGCTATGAGGCATCAGTGAACCATCCTTCTGTCAACAGGAGCTGTATTTGCTAATTTGGGATCTCTCCCATTTTGCTGGTATCATTTCCTGGCAGCCCGAAAAGTCTAGTCTAGACTCAGTTGAAGACCTGTAACTGAATGTCCACGGGGTGTTGAACAGATGGGAAGCAATCACTGCAGAACTGCATTACCTCTGCTCACTAAACACCCAGTATGGGATGGCATTCTTGAATGGGTAACGAAGGGGAAACTAAGATTAGACCAATCCTGAAGGTCAGGCACAAGGAGCAGTGGCAATCAGGGCTTGGTCCTAGGGATTCCTTTCCAAGCAGTGCTGACAGCTTTTGACTATAGGTGAGAGGCAACCAAACACTTCTAGTCCCAGTTAATTCCTTCTGTATGAATATGATGGGAGCAACTCAGGATGTACGTGCTGGGCCATGAGCCAGAGAACAGATAAGTATTCATACTCTGTCCTTGAAAGTGTTCAAGGCCAGGTTGGATGGAGCTCTGGGCAACCTGGTCTAATGGCTGGCATCCCTGCCCATGACAGGGGCATTGGAACTAAATGGTTTTTAAAGTCCCTTTCAACAGAACCATTCTGTGGTTCATCTGCTGAGGAATGCGCACTGCAGCGAATGCAGGGACCGTTTCATGTGTCTGCAGTCAGACCATAAAAGGAGACACAAACCCTGGGGTCACTTACCGAAGGCTTCTGAGAGCCCATACACCTTCTGGCTGTAGACATCTGTCTTATCCCAGATGAAATAGTAGGACAGGTCTGGAGCTGCTGCAAACCACTTTCTGAAGAGGCGTCCCTCGACGGCCACCATGAGGTGGACTTTCATGAGGTTGAAGGGGATGGTGGGGTGGGTCATGCTGATCCGCAGCACTGATTTGTAGCCAGCTGTGCGACTGCTCAGGTAACTCACTTTTATTTTACTGCCCGAAACGTTAATCTCCTCTTGTAGAGCCTGTGGAAAAGCAATCCACGAGGTGTTAAATCAGCAGCGAGCAGACAGGAAAAGGCAGTGAAGCTGTAATTTATCAAACACACCTGTATAAAAGCTCTGGCAGACATATCTAAAAAGGCACCTAGTAGGCATCGAGTATGAAATCATATACGCAACTTACAGGGTTATTTCTGGAAGCCAAGAAATGCCTCCCCCTTTTTCCATCTCTGTTCCATGGGAGAACAGGAGAACAAAGTATCACATTAAGTCAGTGTTTACAAAGGGACTCACTCTTAAAAGGAGTTCTGGGACCCACGGAGAAAAGAGCCTGGAATCTCAGATAATTACAGCCCATCAGTTTAGCTTCCATTTTCTGTCTTTTATCATCATAGGTTTTAGAGGCCTTTAATTTTTGTCTCCTGGCTTCCTTTTCCCAGTAAAATATCATGCCCTACTTGGTCTGTATCCTTAAGGATGTTTCCTGGTCCTGATCATAAGATGCAATTCTCTCCAAGACATTAGCGAATCCTGCTTCCAACCTCCCTCCTGACTTACCCATCTCGCCTTCTTTGAAACTGCTCCTCTCCTACCTCACCTCTGACCCTCTCTACCTGATCTACCATCTACCTCTAACCTTTTTTTTTAATCTGTGTTCTTGCCCTTATTTTCCGACCTCATGTTTGTTCCTACTTATTCTGGTACTTACTTAAAATTCCTTTCCTCCTTACTTAAGTGATAAAGCTCTTGGCCTGACCTACCACCTTCAAGTCCTTTCCCTTCCCTTGCATTCTTCCCTCTCTTTCTTTTCCAAACTCCTCTGTATTCTAAGTGAGTTGCTTCATTTTCTCCTCCAGCCATGAGTGTGGGTATTTCTGATTGACTGGGACAGTTATCTCACAGGTACCCATTACAGAACAAAATTTAAGAAAAGACTGAAGAAACATTAGGGAAAGCTTTTTCTGCCCTTCTTCTGCTTTGAGAACAGAGAAGTCTCAATAAAGATACGATTTTCAGCTAGTTTACCTGCTAAAGGATCACTTTAAAATTTCTTTTGTCTTCTTCCCCCCCC